>JANBUP010000212.1:0-10976 GCA_027579525.1 Coemansia furcata | reverse complement strand
TGCAGCACTTGATGTAAACACCAACGTTCTCAAGCGGAATACCAGGTAAGCACGATTCCGACTCCGCCAATATCCCCCATGAGAGTATTTTGCTAATGGTCAGTTTATATTTTAGGTACTACGGGCAGCTCTCGTTTATACTGTCAAAGTTCCCTGCCGACGTCAATGTCAGGTTCACTTGGTACAACGCATTCGACGCCGAGTCGGCAGCCAGCTGTCAGGACTTGTACTTTGAGCGCGCAGCGGTACTATTTAATATCGGCGCCATGTACTCGCAGCTGGCCTGCCGTGAGAGCCGCAGCGACAAGGATAGTTTGACCAGGGCGTTTGGCTTCTACCAAAATGCCGCTGGCGTGTTTGGCTACCTGCAGCGGCGCATTGTCAGCGAATGCCGCACACAGCTCACCGCGGACATGTCCTCGTATATGCTGGCGACGCTAGAGAACATTATGCTCTGCCAGGCGCAAGAGTGCGTATGGCACCGGTCGATTCTGAGCCACATGAAGGATGCCAATGTTGCGCGCGTTGCCACGCAGGTAGCCGAGTTCTACGACCTAGCTATAGAATCCGGGTCGCAGGGCTCGCTGGCCAGCACCATTCCTCCTAACTGGCTTGACCACTTCAAGGTTAAGCGGCTCTATTTCTATGCCGAGGCGCAGTACCGCAAGGCGCTCGATTGTCTGGCCAACAGTCAGTACGGAGAGGAAGTGGCGCGCCTCCAGGCTGCCCAAGAGTACTGCAATCAGATAAACGAGCTAGTCGCTTATAATCAGCGGTGGACAAAGACGCTTCGTGCGGCAGTCGTCGATATGGTGCGCGGACAGGCCGAGCTCGTCAGTGGCAACCGTGTCCGGGCGGAGCGCGACAACGACGTTATATACTTGGATCCGGTTCCTGCTCCCACTGCCCTGGCTCCCATCTCGCCGTATAAGCTGGCGCAGTCAAAAGTGCCCGAGATCGTCGAGAACCCTGGACAGTACTTGGGCGAAGAGGAGCTGGGCCCGCCGCTGTTCAAGGGCCTCGTTCCCTTTGTCATCCACCAGGCTGCCAGCCTGTACGAGGACCGAAAGGACCAGCTGGTAGCCAAGGATCTGATTATATCGCTCGATGAGCTAACGGCAGACTGCGAGACGGTTCTTAACTCGCTCAACCTCCCTCACGCGCTTGACGCGATCCAAAAACCAGTGGGCCTGCCGCCGAACATTTTGGTGGGCGCAGACGAGATCAAGTCGGAGGGTGGCTTTATCGGGCTTAAGAGGCTGTTGGACAACGCCATAACCTCGAATACTTCCGCAGCCAACTTGCTGACGGCGGCCGAGGCGGCACTCAACGAGGAAGCGCACGAGGACTTGCAGGTCCGGCAAGACGTCAACGCCAACTCTCCTAGGGCTCGGCGTGCCGAGTCGTCGGAGCTGACCAACACGTTTAGGGCAGAGATTGCGAAGTACCGCGAGATTGTCAATAGGGCGAGGGACAGCGACGCTACAATCAAAAAGCAGGTCGACACATGGGCCCAGTTCTTTGCTTTACTGGGATCCCCGCGCGAGGAAATCGAGCGACAAGTGCCATCGACCACCGTCAACCCATTGACAGACCCGCATCACTGCCAGATTGTCGAGCGACTCCAGCAGTATTTGAGCGAGGTGGCTGTGATGCGGCGCGAGCGACTCAAGTCTGTAGAGAAGCTCAAGCGCGTGTCCAGCGAGGATGACATCACGCCCGCGCTAACCGAAGAGATGCAGAGACTGGCCGCCCTGTCGTCGACGCCCATTCTGCAGTTCGAGCTGCACCAGTTTGAGGACCTGTTTTCGCAAAAGCTGGACAAGTACACGTCGTGGCGGAAATACATCGAAGAGGAGAAGGAGGCGCAGGTGGAGCTCCTCGACACCATCCGTGAGGCCAACCAGGCATTCTTGATGGCGCGGTCAAACCACCCCCTGTTGCAGCAGCGCGAGAAGGCGCTGAGCAATTTGGAGACTGCTATTAAGCGCTTCCGGGAGGCGTCGTTCAATTTGCATGATGGCGCGCGGTTTTATGCCACGCTGGAAGCCGAGCTGCAAAAGCTCAAGGAGGGCTGCCTGGACTTTGCCATGGCTAGACATTTGGATGCCCTGGACCTCATGGGGGTTGGGCATGGCGATATTCCGAGCGATATCTCGCAGCTGCCTGAACCGAGTTCTGCGCCTCCTCTTCCGCAGCGCCAGCAGCCACCCAATCTTGTGTGGGATCCAAGTATGCCACTAAAGTATGCCACGCCAAAGTAAACACTCTTTGATTATATCAAATACAAGTTTACAGCTCAACCAGACAGTGACGTGTCATTGTAAAGTCTCTCCCAGTCCATGCCTAGCTTTGAATAAACCCCCTTTTGCTGTCCATTTTTAAACTGGACTTGTACCTCTCATACTGCCATCAAAGAGGCTACATGCACAGCGGCTCCCCAGTCATGCCAAAATGTGGACAAAGATGTTTGCAATGACGTATTATAAAGGACACTTGCCTCTTTGTGGACCAAAAACAACAGCATGTTTTGCAGTCACTAGCACTGGTTGTTTGGAAGAGTAGGGCCTCTGTTTGTCATTCTCAGTGCTTGCAAACACTGTTCCTCTTGTGGAGAAGACGTATAAATGCCCAAACACTGCCCAGTGTTAAATCGCACTCATCCATAGCATACTACGCACTTTCTTCAACAAACGTATTCAGTTTCTCAAATTATACAATCATCATGGTTACTCTCTATCAAATACCCGAAGATGTCACTCTTGCAACTGAGGAAGAGCTCTGCCAGTATGCTAAAACTTTACGTCCAACTACAAGCTACACAGTTGTCTTTGCCCGAGATGCTGTAGCCTGTGAGCTTGTTGCGAAAATGGTAGAAGGAACTCCAAACTGTATGGCAAAGGTTTTTTGGATAGTGCTAAGTGATAATAACCTCAATTTGTTCAGAGCTGTGTATTCAACTGTGTCGGTTGACTCTAGTGGAATCGATCCTATCAATGAACCACAGCTGGTGGTAATTAGATCATATTCTTATTTAGGGGAGATTGTGGCGTCTCCACAGGCCATTCGCCCTGTATTCAAAGCAGTTAACGTGTGTATGAAGCAATTAAAATTAGCAATGTATATAGAATATTATAGACCGGAAGATTTCATGTGATCAATCAAGGAGCACAATCCACGTCTCTGCTAATAGAACCGTTGTGCAGTGGTAGTCAGTGTCAAATCTACCGATTCCTCTTACACACTCCTAGTTGGGGACTTTTACCTCAATACATTGAACTACAAACATTAAAAGATTTGTTGCCATATGGTCGATGTCTATTCTAAAATATTTAAAAAGCAATAGCGCATCTACACACCTTCATCTAAAGTCTTTTGCCGCTTAGCCTCGTTATCCACATTATCGCAACTACCAGTAGCGCAGCCAGTATCATCGGCAGGCGTATCGGCCTGTGCCTCGTTCAACAAGCGCTTAGACTTCGAGTGCTCCTTGTCATGCTCAAAGCGCAGCGCTGGCTGGCATATCCAAGTTGGATACTTGCGGTATCCGAATTCATCGACCACAACGGCCTCAGGATCAAAGTCGGAGCCCTCTGCGTCCGCAACTAGCCGAGCCTTCATATCTCCGACAAACTGTCGGAATCCGTCCAACTCCTTCACCTCAACTAGCTTCTGACGCAAGTCCGTGTGTATCGGCAAGCTGTAGCGGAAGAGCTTGAACAAGTGACCGCGGATATAGGCAGCCTTGGTCGGGACATCTTTGCAGATCTCCAAGTACTCCTCGGCCAACTGCCAAGTAGGCAGTACTTTGCCCGTGAACAGTGCCGGGTTATAGAGGTTGGTCTCGGCCGTCATAACGCCTTCAACGTTAGTCGCATCGATACAGCGCTGAATGTCCTCCTGGTACAAGATATTGCCGTTGGCAAACACGGGTACTTTGACAGCGTCCTTAACCGCCTTGATCTTGGTCCAGTCAGCGAGCCCCGTCTTGTGTCCCTTTTGCTCGCGCAAGCGTCCGTGCACTGTAATGATCTGCGCACCAGCCGCCTCAACCATCTTAGCGTACTCAATGGTCTTCTCAACCTCGGGGAATACGCGAATCTTGGCCGTTACAGGAATCTCCAGGTTCTCGTGGAGCTTGCGAATCAGCTTGCTGACCAGATCCCACTCTTCCATCAAAAACGAGCCGTAGTGACCGCGTTTAGCAATATGCTGCGGGCAACCAAGATTCAAGTCGACGGCGTCGGCCTGGCCTGCGACCAGCGAGGCGGCCTTCAGCAGTATGTCGGGATCGTTGGCGCAAAACTGCACAATGACTGGCTTGTCGGTTTCGTTGGTTTGCCACTGTTCGTTGCGGTACTTTTGCTCATTGGCAAACAATTTGGCGTTGAACATGGGCGTGTAACAGAGATCAGCGCCGTAGTTACGCGAGAGCATACGCCAGGCTAGCTCCGACTGGTCGACCATGGGGGCCACAATGTTCTTGGGACTGCCCATTTTGTGGTACAAGTCAAAGCCACGCAAGCGAGTAGGGAATTTGGCAATGATTTCGTCCTCGGTCATTGTGAAATGCTCGGGAACCTTTGCGGCGGCAGGTGCCGTGGTTGTTTCGGCGACAGTCATTGTTTTAGCAAAGTTCTGAAAGCGGCTGTGGCGGAATAAGCGACGAACTGCGTCTCCGAGCTGTGTTGCAAATGTCAGAGCCAGGGCTAAACGTTTTAATGTATAAAGATTTAATTGGCAAGAATTACAAAGGTGTGAAAGAAGAGACATTTTTTACAAAACATTTTTACAAGGCTCTTGCTGCGGCTCGCCTTTCAATTGGTGGCTCGCGAGCCGCATGTTGCGCAAGGCGGACTGCTTTGTGCAACACGTGAAAAACGATTGGGTGGCAGCCATATTCCCCCAAAACGGGGGACTATAGTGGTGAAACAGCGATCTGTAAGACTTGACGAACCCGAGGCTGCATTTGTTATCTCGACTTGCGGGGGGAGAGGAGTGCAGAGTTTTTTGCGGTTAGATAATGGCGCTCTTCTTCTTTTGATCGGTTCCGTTCAACTCGGTTTTTTCTTTCTATACTTTAATCGCGGTATCATCATGTCTAATAACAAGGTCTCGGTGGTACTGGGCACGCAGTGGGGCGACGAAGGCAAGGGCAAGCTAGTCGACATTCTCGCCAAGGACATTGACGTCTGCGTGCGCTGCCAGGTGAGTGTTACTATGAACAAGTCATATCCGGGTGTGTGTGATTTTTGAGAGCTGTTGGTATTAATTTGCAGCGCATACCATCACTATTTTTTTATGAGCTAGGGCGGAAACAACGCCGGACACACTATTGTAGTTGGTGGCGTCAAGTATGCCTTCCACATGCTGCCCTCAGGCCTGGTCAATACCGAGTGCATCTCGGTTGTCGGATCGGGGGTAGTTGTTCACCTGCCCAGCTTCTTTGAGGAGCTGGAGGACCTCGAGAAGCAGGGGCTGGACTGCGACGAGCGGCTGTTTATCTCTGATCGCTGCCACCTCGTATTTGACTTCCACCAGATCGTTGATGGACTGAAGGAAGGCGAGCTGGGCCGTGGGTCAATTGGAACCACCAAGAAGGGAATTGGACCAGCATACTCATCCAAGGCATCGCGCTCGGGAATCCGCGTGCACCACCTATACCATTTCGAAGAATTTGAGAGACGGCTGCGCACGATCGTCAACGCTCGTCATAAGCGGTACGGCGACTTTGAGTACGATGTCGACGCTGAGCTGCAACGGTACCGGAAACTGGCTGACCGTCTGCGCCCATTCGTCATTGACTCTGTGGAGTACCTGCACAAGGAGTTGGCAGCTGGCAAGCGCATCTTGGTGGAGGGCGCCAATGCGCTGATGCTGGATCTTGACTTTGGCACCTACCCCTATGTGACTAGCTCCAACACTGGTATTGGCGGTGTGTGCACTGGCTTGGGCATCCCGCCGTCCAAGATTGGTGATGTCGTTGGTGTTGCCAAGGCCTATACCACTCGCGTCGGCGGTGGCCCGTTCCCCTCCGAGCTGACTGATGCTGTCGGTCAGAAACTGCGCGATGTGGGCGCCGAGTACGGCGTTACCACTGGTCGCCCGCGTCGCTGTGGATGGCTGGACATGGTCGTGCTACGCTACTCGAACATGATCAACGGGTACACCAGCATCAACTTGACCAAGCTTGACGTCCTGGATGTCTTTGACGAAATTAAGGTGGCTGTGTCATACACAATCAACGGCAAGAAGGTCACGTCTTTCCCAGCTTCCCTCGAAGACCTGGAGACTGCTACGGTCAATTACGTGACGCTTCCCGGATGGAAGGCGAACATTAGCAAGTGCCAGACATTTGACGAGCTGCCAGCGAACTGCCAGGCATATGTGCGCTTCATTGAAAAGGACCTTGGCGTGCCAGTAAAGTGGATTGGCGTTGGCGCTGGTCGCGAGGAGATGATTGCACTGTAGAGCAAATGTTTTTCTTACGTTTTCGAGTTATAATGAGCAGCCACATTTACTCATATATGAATCGGATATCAGGGCGTGAATCACAAGTGGCAATCTATTCAAATTCCTTTCGCTCTCCCGCGCCAACCAGGACTATTCTGGGGGGATTATCTCGCTTGAATTACTTGTTTGGGCCGTGTGCAGCCGCAGCAGAATGCCCAACAAAATATTCGCGTAGACCACACACGCACACGCAAGATAAAACATTTTAAGCACCTGGGAACGGAAAAAATGTAGCCCCTTCTTTTTCTTTTGCTTCCGCTATTTACTTTCCACCGTCACTTTCTTTTTACTTTTGATAGAGTATCATTTATGGTGGTTAACCTGGCTCGGTATGGATCACTGCGGCATTCGGGGTACGACGACATCGACAGTATAAAAACCAACCAGGGGCTAGAGGTCGAAGAGCTAGGGGCCACGGGTTATTCCACGCCCACAGTTGAAGAGGGGCCGGTGGAAAATGGCGGAGGCGAGTCAAAGACCGAGCTGGTGCGGGGGCTATCTCAGCGCTGCATCAGTTTCATCGCATTGGGTGGTGTGATTGGAAGCGGGCTGTTTATCGGCACTGGCACGGCGCTTAGTGCGGGGCCAGGCAGCGCTCTGATAGCGTACTCCATCGTCTCGGTGATTATTTACTTTACGATGACATCTCTGGGAGAGCTCGCTACGTATTTGCCGATTCCGGGGTCGTTTAACGCATATGGAACGAGGTTTGTCGACCCCGCATTTGGGTTTGCGTTGTCGTGGAACTACTGGCTCAACTGGGTGTCGACCGTCGCCTATGAGGCTGGTGCGGTGGCTATACCTATCAGTTACTGGCTACCCCATGTGAATTTTGCCGTGTGGGGCATCAGTTTGATGGTTATCGTAGTCACTATCAATTGCATTACGGTGCGGGGATACGGAGAAGCAGAGTTTTGGTTTGCATTGATCAAGATCATGGCCATCTGCATGTTTATCATCGTTGCCATCATCGTGGCGGCGGGCGGGCTTGGCGGACATCACTATGGCTTTGAGATGTGGCGATACAAACAGGCGCCGTTTGTCGGCGGATTTGGCGGAGTGCTCAATACGTTCATTCAGGCTGGGTTCTCGATGCAGGGCAGCGAGCTCGTGGGTGTAGTGGCGGCCGAAAGCCAGCGCCCAGCCAAGCTTATTCCGCGGGCTACGCGGCAGATAGTCTTTCGACTGGCGATATTCTTTGTATTATCGGTATTCCTCATGGGCTTGATTATTCCGTACGACGACCCGCAGCTTATCAGCATGAATTCGGGCAACGACAGCAGCGTGATCTCGCCATTCACCATTGTGTTCCTAAAGGCGGGAATCGCGCCAGCGGCGCACATCATGAATGCAGTCATGGTTACTTCCAGTATCTCAGCGTGTAGCTCAGGGCTTTACGCGGCGTGCCGTACGGTTCACGTCATGGCTATGCAGGGGCACGCACCCAAGATCTTGGGCCGCACGACTCGGCGTGGTGTGCCGTTGTTCGCTCTGCTATTCTGTGCTGCGGTGACTCTGGGCCTGTGGGCGTTCAACTTTGTCGGCCAGGGCATCGTCTTTGTCTTCCTCACTGGCGTGTCCGGCGTGGCCGGCTACCTGGCGTGGGCATCTATTTGCGTAGTGCACATCAGGTTCCGTATGGCGTGGAAGCGGCAAGGGCACGAACTGGAGGAGCTGCGGTACCGAGCGCCTTTGTATCCATTTGGGCCAGTGTTCTGCTTTGTGCTTATTTGCGTGGTGATTTTCGGACAAGCCTACCCATCGTTCCAGAACGGATTTGACAAGATTACATTCTTCTCGTCGTTCTTGGAGTTACCCCTATTCGCCTTGCTTTGGGTGGGATGGAAGCGGTGGAAGCGGACAAAGGTCGTGGCGCTGGCTACAATGGATCTGGACTCGGGGGCGCGGGGCGGGCTTACGTTGGAGGAGGAGGACGACATGTTGGCGGAGCCGAGCAAGATGGGGTTCAAGGCCTTGGCACTAAAGGTGGTTGCCGGCATCCTGGGATGAATGAGTGAGATGCTGAAACTCAAAAAGGGCGGAGACGCCTCCTTTCTGCGTATTGTGCTTTCGCGTGCAAGTGGCCAGATAATAGAATAGACTAGCTGGTATAAAGCGACATTTTTGGAAAAACCGAGGCGGTTGAATTAGCCTCAACCTGCCCAAATGTGGCTTTCTGACTCACTCTGCAACAAGAGTGGCTCTATCGGTTCCCCTTTCTACTCTCCTCATTTTTGGTTACTTTTTATTTACTTTTTAATACTGGCTGCGGACAGGCGCCCAAATCCACAGGTATGGTTGGTGTGTTATTGCATTCCTCCAATGTGGGGACTGGCAAAGAGCAACGCCTATCGCTATTGTCCCCCTCCAGAGACCATGTGCAAAAACGTTTACAATTTCTCCAACTGGAAAAGTGGGGAGGTTAGGTAGTGTGAATGCACGTCAATAGTGAGACTGAGATTTTCCCATTTCTACTTCTCGCTTGCTATCTTTTTGTTTTCCGTTTATTCTTTTTTATTCTGTTCATTTCTCAATTTGTTATTGAAATTGCTAGAGGGGCGAAACAAGTTTTTGCCAGTTCGGTCCGCTTGCGGTCTCAGTTCTATTTATAACTACGCGAGCGCACAGACTTGAGCAAACTTGTGCGTGTGTGCGGGGTAGCGGAGTTTCTGCACGAACACAACAAACGACACAGTTGCATCCCACTCTAATTTTTCTTCTATCTTCTGCATCGATGTGTACGTGCGCACTTTTTGTATACCCACTCGCCAACACCAAAATAAGGATGGCACGCTAACTGGCCAACGTTTTCTCTAATCCTCTGTAGTAAGGAAGCAGTTGCACGACAGCAGTAGGCAGCGCGCAGACGAACAGCAATCAGTTCGATCGCTCAGCAGCAACAACACAGGGGCAGATACCGCCAGCTCTGCACTGGACGCACAGAGCATAGCGGCAGTGAGCGACTCTGGCGAGGACGAATCCGAAGAGCCGTCGTTGCTTGGGCGGCTGCACCAGACCCAGTCTAGTCGCAAAACGCCAAAGATGGATCTGATCCCCACACACGGGTCACCGCGCTTCGTTAAGCGCTCGGCGCATATGAGCGAGCAGTCAAGATATGACGCCGTGGGATACCCAAAGTCCACGCGCGCTTCTAACGGTCTCAGAAAACAACAATCCGCTGCAACGTTACGCAGTCCGCCAACCAGCTATATTGGCAACCATTCGCCGCTGCTATTGCCGTCGTCGTCGCCGCAAATGGGTGCCATGTCGGCTGTGGCCGAACCACAGTCGCGCCTCAAGGGGTTTGAGATGCGCGTTGTCAATACACATAGCGGCAAGGCTGTTGTGCGCGCTCCAATCCTAATAGAGTCCAGTGTTGGCAGTGGGTCGCGCAAGGGCCATAGAGACGAGGTGCCGGTGCTGCCTCCGCCTAGTGCTGCCGAGCTTCGATATAATGCCCAGCGCGCGCTAATCAGCACTACGGCGGTGCTCAGGTCGGCCATCGGCAACAAGGCCACTGCAACATCGGGGCGCCAACACGCGACTATAGGCGTCAAGGTCGGTAGTAGTGGACGTCGAACCAGACGCGCTACTCGCACCATGTCAGACCAGGCGCATCAGCTCCAGTCGCCATCGGCAGCAGCAGCAAAGGTTAAGGAGGTGATTGCGCGGCCAAGTGGCGGATTCCACATCAGCATGCAGTTTGCATCCGAAGACGGGAAACAGCTCAAGCAGCAGCTGGCTGCGAGTGCGGCGGGATATTCTGGACTTGAGCAGGGCCGTGCGTCAAGTAGCAGTATGCTGGAGCAATGGGGTATCTCGGCCTTGCACGGCGCTGACGGCCCAGAGCACGGGTCTGACGGGGAGGGCAGTGAGAGCGCCTCAGACCTCGCAACAAAGAAACGGGTGATGCAGCTGATGGCTGGGGAGGGACCCGCAACTTCATCGCCAAAGACTGTAACAATGGTAAGTGGTGTTTCTTAGAGACCGTTTGATAGTCAAGAAGGGGGAGACCGCGTGGTCTGTCCGATTCCGCTCTCTTCGCGCCAATAGCACGCGTCTCAGGTTTATTGTTGTTTCTTTTGTGTTCCATCCACCTGCAAGCCCAACGGTCTTTGTAGCACGCATTGAGACCGACCGTACGATAGTTCATTTTTTATCCATCTGGTGTCCTGGTGTTGGTGACGAGGGGTGGATTCTTTCGTCTCGCTACTTGCGCCTGCTTACGTGCGCTTCTAATTACGCTCCTCCCCCCTTTTTATTAGACCAAAATTGGGCAATCTCAAACACAAGCGTTTTGACCTCCTCCCCTTCTTTTCTTCCTCCGTTTTTTGCCGACTTTTTTCTTCATATCCCTTTTTTTCTATTCTCTATCTTGCCTCTCTCTTTATTGTATAGACCCGCCGACTCTCCACTGCTGAACCTGACGATAAACGTGGCAGCCAAGTGGTACTATCTGACGA
>JANBUP010000211.1:0-10986 GCA_027579525.1 Coemansia furcata | reverse complement strand
GGATGTTCTGCTGTTGTACTGGCTAGCCAACATTATTGTTTCACTTGTGACATTACGAACCGACCTCGGCACCATGAACTCACTGTATGCGACCTACTCTGCAGTACGGGCGGCACGCTATGTAATTCTGTTATCAAAGGCTGCACTATTCGGGGCTGAATTGTTGCCGCGCAAGATTTCTGAATATGTGCTAGAGGAGGATGGCTATGACAACGTGGCATGGGCTGGCCGCTTTGGTGTGCGAGCCCTAGTAGAAGATGCCAATATTTTCTCCAGAATGACATTTTCCTGGATGTCGCCTTTGTTGAAGCTGGGTCAAACCAAACTAATAACGGAGAATGACTTGTCGGCAATTCCTTCGGATTGTGCTCCAGCCACCGTTTCTGAAGCCTTTGACGCCAACTGGCAGCACGAAATTGACCACCACGAAGTGCGCACTCCATCCTTAATTAGGGCACTTTGGTGGACGATTGGTGCGCATTATATTCTTGGAGGATTTTTCAAGCTCATCCAGGATATTCTCTCATTTTTGAAACCTGTTGCCCTGTCAATGCTACTTGGGTTTGTCGCCTCGCATGCAACGGACAAACCCCAGCCCATGTCGTATGGCTACTTTTATGCGGGCTGTATGTTGGGACTACAAATTTCTCAAAGCATTACCCTGAACCAAAGTCTTCAACTTGGTTATGTGACGGGAATTAAGGTGAAATCCAGTCTTACGACGGCCATATACAAAAAGGCAATGTGGCTGTCCAACGAGACTCGTCAGAAATACAAAGCTGGTGAAATATTTACAATGTTAACTGCTGATGTTGACAGCGTTGCTAGGCTATCTGACCACGCTCACATTTTTTGGTCCGGGCCACTGCAGATTATTCTGGGCACATATTTACTCTACAACACACTTGGATGGTCAGCACTTGCCAGTATCGTTGTGATGGCCGCAACTATGCCAATCAATCGTTGGCTGACTTCGCGCATGCAAATACTAAAGAAAGAGCAGCGGAAGAATAAAGGCAAACGGACTACTCTGGTTAGCGAAGCGATATCATGTGTGAAGATTATCAAGTTGTATGCCTGGGAGCGTCCAATTCTCAGTAAAATCCAGTATGTACGCGAATCGCTTGAGCTGGCCAGTTTGAGCAAGTTTGGTCAGATGTTTGCGTGGGCCAGTGTCAGCATGACAACTGTGCCATTTTTAGTCTCATTTACAACCTTCCTGGTGTACTCTGTTTTTGACGGTGTGTCGCATGGTCCACTCACAGCCCGGCTTGTATTTGTGTCGCTGTCGCTGTTTAACTTGCTACGCTCTCCACTCATCTTGCTCCCAAAGTCCATTTCTACGTTGGTTGATGCCAACGTTGCCGCGAGTCGCATCCACAAGCTACTGATGAGCGACGAGCTGGATTTGGAGAGCGTTACCAGGCTAGAGAGAGTACGTCGGCTTAATCGTAGATCATATGTGCAAGGCAACTCTGGCAATGATGACAAGGAGATCGCTGTGCTGGTTACGAATGGAGCCTTCGGCTGGTCGAGTAATGATCTAGTTCTGCTGAATAATATTAGCTTCAGCGCTCTAAGCAACGAGCACTTGGCTATCGTAGGCCGTGTAGGTTCGGGCAAATCTTCTCTTCTCTCCGCCTTGTTGGGCGATATGCAAAAGGTGATGGGTGACGTTACTATGCGCGGCAAAGTTGCTTACGTCCCCCAGCAGCCCTGGATCATGAACGCCACGCTGCGCAGCAATATTCTGTTTGGGCTCAAGTATGAAGAGTTTTTTTACAATCGTG
Organism: Coemansia furcata; assembly: GCA_027579525.1. Lineage (NCBI taxonomy): Eukaryota > Fungi > Kickxellomycota > Kickxellomycetes > Kickxellales > Kickxellaceae > Coemansia > Coemansia furcata. The sequence continues at coordinate 9,196 of JANBUP010000211.1, read as the reverse complement.
TTATCAACGCCTGTGCTTTGCGTCCCGACTTGGATATGCTCACAGCTGGCGACATGACCGAAATTGGCGAGAAGGGTATCAACCTCTCAGGCGGACAAAAGGCACGAGTTTCATTGGCGCGGGCTGTTTATGCGCGAGCTGACATTTACATTCTTGACGACCCTTTGTCGGCAGTAGATGCTCATGTTGCTCGTCACTTGTTTGACCAAGTCCTGGGTTCTGCGGGTTTGCTCAAGTCGCGCTGCCGTATCCATGCCACCAACGCCATTCAGTTTATTGGAAAGTGTGATTCCGTGCTTATGCTACAAGACGGGCTAGTCGCCGAGTACGACACAGTGAGCAATCTCATGAAAAAGGGTGGCCTAGTCCATGACTTGATCCAGGAGTACGGTGTGGCTGAGTCGACATTACCTGATGCTTTGGGCGATATCAAAGAGTCTTCTACCATTCGGAGCCGGCGCCTAACCATCGACTCGCTGCCACCGGTCGGCATCATGCCTACTCAGCGCCCTGGCCAAATGCGTGTTGCTTCTAGCAGCGGACCAGGCGGACTGATCACAAAGGAGGTGTCTGCTGTAGGCAAGGTTTCGATTGCTACCTATATTGACTATTTCCGCGCGTCTACATGGAGCAGCTGGAGCCTGTTTGCATTTAGTTTGTTGCTAAGCCAGGGCTTCTTGGCTCTTAGCAACATTTGGCTAAAGATCTGGGCCAATGCCAATGAGACCCGTGAGCGTGAAGGTATACCCGACAAGCACGGCGTCCTGTATTACATTGCTATATACGGTGCATTTGGCGTGGCATCCTCAATACTCTCATGCTTCTATCAGATGGTGCAGTGGAGCGTGTGTGCTGTGCGCTGTGGCCGCACAACTCATCGCAACATGCTGGCAGCCGTGTTCCGCTCACCAATGAGTTTCTTCGATACCACGCCACAGGGGCGTATTTTACAGCGCTTTTCAAAGGATCAAACTAGCGCCGACGAAGGCATCCCTAACACATTTGGATCATGGCTTCAGAACCTGGCATCAGTTTCATTCTCATTTGCTGTCATTGTATACTCGATGCCAGTGTTCGGGTTGGTGATTATGCCAGTGATCTTTTCTTTCGTGTACTTGAAGAACTATTTCCTAGATACTTCGCGTACACTTAAGCGCTTGGATTCTACGACCCGGTCCCCCATATATGCTAGCTTCCAGGAAATGCTAGTTGGCGCCCAAACCATTCGCGCATATGGCAAGTCCGATAGTTTTATGGCCGAGAATTTGCTGAAGATCGATGCCAACCAGCGCTGCTCTTACTTTTTGCTGTCAATCAACCGCTGGCTGGCTGTGCGTATGGAGCTCATGTCTGCGCTAATCGTGTTTGCAGCTGCAATTTCTGGAGTTGTTTCGCTGTTGTACGGCAAGGTGGACGCGGGTCTAGTTGGCCTGGCACTCTCCTATGCTCTTGAGAATACGCAGCAAATTAACTGGATGCTCAGAGTGGAGGGGGACCTAGAGAACAGTATGTGCGACTACGTGAGGATTCAAGAGTACGAGAAACTCACGCCTGAGGCTCCTGATGTTATCGAGGATAACCGCCCAACTAGGTCATGGCCTGAACAAGGAATGGTCGAGTTTAGGAACTACTCGACTCGTTATCGCGCAGGCTTGGATCTGGTGCTCGAGGACGTTTCGTTCTCTGTCAAGCCGCGCGAGAAGGTGGGCATTGTTGGCCGTACTGGCGCTGGCAAGTCGTCGTTGACACTGGCTTTGTTCCGTATTATCGAAGCTGCCGGAGGTCAGATCTTGCTGGATGGCGAGGACATTGCGCAGTACGGGCTGTTTGATGTGCGCAGCAAGTTATCCATTATTCCACAGGATCCAGTGTTGTTTGCTGGCACAGTGCGCGAGAACTTGGACCCATTTAGCACGTACAGCGACCAAGACATTTGGCGCGCACTGGAGCACGCTCAACTGGCGGACTTTATTCGCACCAAGGATGAGCGCCTCGAGTTTGTTGTCACGCAAGGCGGCGAGAACTTTAGCGTGGGACAGCGCCAGCTGATTTGCCTAGCGCGTGCGCTGTTGAAGCATGCCAAAATTCTAGTACTAGATGAGGCTACGGCGGCTATTGACCCGGAGAGCGACGCCATTATCCAAGACTCGATTCGCAAGGAGTTTAAGGATTGCACAGTACTGACCATTGCCCATCGCTTGAATACTATCATCGATAGCGACCGGATCCTTGTACTAGATCAGGGCCAAGTAGCCGAATTTGACACACCCAAGGTGTTGTTGGCCAAGGAAAACGGCCTGTTCAAGAGTCTTTGGGAGAGTGCCACTGAGAACTAAGTCTTTTTCAACAGCTCAAATTGCATATAATAAAAAAAAAAATAGAAAAGCTAATAGCCACCACGGCCGCGGTATCCGCCGCTGTGCCCACCGTTATTTTGTCCGCCACGATATCCGCCACGTCCACCACCACGTTGAGGAGCACCGCCGCGGTAGCCGCCTCGATTAGCTCCATGCACTGAGGGAATCGCAATAGGTGTTGCATGGGATGATTCGCCCGCACCGGATGGTGGTCCACGACGACCTGCAAACGGCTGGTAGCCCATGGGCCGAGGTGGCGGCGGGGCATTGTTGTACCCGCCTCCATGCTGGCCACCTCCACGGTATCCGCCGCCGCCGCCACGGTGCTGTCCACCGCCGCCACGATACCCACCGCCGTTATTGCCATACCCATTGCCTTGGTGATTATAACCTGGCCTGATGGGACCCGAGTGCCCGCCTCTGCCTCTGCCTCTGCCTCTATAGTGGGCCTGGTACTCAGGATTGACATTCCCTTGCTCGTCGTAGCGGCGCGGGCCACGGCCGCGATCCCGAGACACATCGTTTCCTTGCTCGCGATAGAAATGACCAAACTCCCTGTTGTTCTCATTCCCCGAGCGTGACCCGAACCGGTTTCCAGACTGGCCGCCTGTACGCGCGAACTCTAGATCGGCAATCGACAGCATACGCCGAGGGAGTTGAACGCCAGGAAGAAGAACAGCCGCGTGGATGCCATCGGGCTGGGGCTGGTGGAATACGGCCGAAATAGAGCGGTCGTCTTCAATATTGGGTTTTCCCACAGCGGTGAGTGGCGACTCGAACGCCGTATGCGGAACATAGTTGGGGTCGCAAGAGACGGTTCCCGACATGCGATCGCTGAACCGCGGGTTCAGAGGAACCTCCTTTAACGGGTCTCCCGTGGTATACAAATCGCACAGGCTGTTGTATAGCGGGTTGGCCGAGCTGACTAGGATCAACTCTTGGCCGAGCTCGTTTCGAACACGATCCTCTTCCGAGAGCTCAGGGTACACCTTTTGCACGGCGTCAAGTAGGCGCTTTTGGTCGATGAATGGAAGCAGGATAACGGCCTGCCACAAGAACTTTTTGCCGTTGAGGTCCAGCGGGAAGTCGGTAGGATAAAAGTCGATGATCGGGCTGTCCGCCAGCGTCATCAGCGGAGTAAACTCCTTGGGCAGGTTGTGACGACTGCGAGCTGGCAGAACGCTCATGAGCTGCTCGTAGGGCCTCACAGGCGTGCCAAGCTCGAACGAGACGTCCACCATGTCCAAGTCCGCAAAGTCCGAGGCCAAGGGCGCGTAGTGGTAGGGGTAATACCAGCCCCACGACGCACAGCCCTGGTAGTAGTACTTGAGTACCCAGCAGAGGCCGCGCACGTAGTGCTCAACAATCGTGTGGATCTCTTCGGCGTTGTCCGAGGATATCTTGAATTTGAGATTGTAGTACCGACCTTTGTACCCTTCCTCGTACAGCCTGACATCGTCGACTGGCGCTTCGACGACCGGCTGCTCGTCGGCAGTCTCGCTGTCGGGAATAGTATCGCCGTCAGCCACCGCCTCGCTTTCGTCGGCAGATTCGCTGCTATCAGACTCGCCCGAAGCATCGCTCTTCGATGAGTCCTTTTCGCCGTCCTGATCCTCAATGCGAGCACGCTTGGACAACAGCTCAGACGTCTCATCATCGACAAGCTTCTTCTTCGCTGCCGCCGCACTATCATCGTCGCTCTCAACCTCGTCGTGCGCCCGCTTTGTAGCGCTGGGGGGCCCAGCTAACGTCCCCGAGATCATGACCTCGTCGCCATCAGCGTCCACAGCCGGGGCCGCGACTCCCTTGGCAGCCAACTTGGCCTTGAGCGCAGTGGCAGCAGCAAAGTTCTTGGCCGCCGCCTCCTGCTTCTCGGCCTCTTCACGCTCCCTACGAGAGTTGGCCGCAGCCGTGGCCGCCATCTGGTCGGCAGCTGTATCTAAACGCGCCTCGTTCCCAAACCTGTTGTTGCGGTTGTTCTTGCGGGCCTCGTCTCTTTCAAACCGAAGTTCGCGGGCATCCTCCTGCTGCTTGCGCTCCTTGAACGTCTTCTCCTCCAACTTGCCGATGCGGTCCATGATAGGCTGAACGCGGAACAAGTCGACATCGCCGTTGTGCGTCAGATAACCGCCTGAGCGTGGCAGCTCCTCCTTCCAAAACTCGATCAGCTTTTCGAGCGCACCCTCGCGAATCTCGAGCGACGGCAGATGTGGCAAAAAGTCATTGCCGACAAAGAAGCACATAAACACCCAGTCGTCGATAGCACGCTCAATGTCAAAGGGGAATGGCAGGTGGAACGGCGGCTTAAGCTCAGACTCGAGATACTCGCGTAAGACGTCGATGTGAGCAAATACAAACGGCTGCTTGTTCATGTCCTCGTTGGGCGTCGACTTTCCACGACAGTCTCTCTCAAAATGCCCCTTTTTGCCACAGTTACGGCAGGGCTTGGACAGCATGTCAGCCCACGCCACGTCGTCGCGCAGGATACGAAAGTGCGGCTCGTGAGTAGCCAGCGACAGCATGATAAGGTCGGCGTCAAGGCCATAGAGGACGTGCGACGTATTGGGGTCATGTGCGGGCATCATACGCTGACGCCGAATGTAATCCATGATCTTGTGCTCTCCTTCACCCGGAATATTAGAGTCTGACAGAACAACCTTGATGTTCTTCCACGCCGGATCGGAATTGAGCTTAAGGGCGACATAATAGCGCAGGGATTTGGCCAACAGCTCCATGAACGGCGTCCCGGGCGTAATACAATTGTGGTCCCATGGAGCGGCGGGCACCTCTTGTCTCTGACCAGTCGCTTCAAACACTTCTTCGGCGGCCTTGGTCATATCGCGCTCCTTCTCTTCGGCCTCTTGTGCGGCACGGAATCGACGCGACCTTTGCTGATTCAGTTTTGCGCGTGGTGCCACGCCGTCAAGCGCCATGTACAGGAGCTTGCGCGGCCGGATCATGTTGAATACGCGGTCAAGACATTTGAATACCTCAACCATCATCTCCTCCTCAGTGTCTGGCGCCTCTTTGTGCTGGGGATGGCAGCACGGATGAACGATGCCGTTCATATCTAGATAGAGGTTATCAAACTCGGCGCCATTGGGGTTTGGCTTGGTAGCATCAACTGGTATTTCAATGCCGTTCAACACCACGGGCTGCTCTTCGGCAACTCGTGTTTGTACCCGTGGGTACTTGCGAACGAGCCAGCGGTAAAAGGACGCAACTCCCATGGCTTATTCAAGATATAGAGTATATCACACAAACGGGTGTTGGAAATGTATAATACAAGCTAGGGAGAGATAGACAAGTCTACGCGTGAGCAAGCGGGGATTCTAACGAGGATGGGAGTGTGCCTTCGAGAAAAAAAAATAGAAATATAAAGATTACCGAGGAAATTTAAATTTTGTGAAAGCCAAGGAAGTTTTTTTTTGTCTCCATTTAGACTCGCAAATAAGGCCAGAAAAAAGGACATGGATCACAGGATTAAAGTGGACTTGATCATCGCGCCGATGATTGGCTGTTGATTGCTTTGGTTCTAGCCCCACCCCCTTTTCCCAGAGACAACCAGCAAACTACCAAAAGGTTGCCATATACATTATACTTACAAGGCAAGCTCGGCTTCTTTTATTTGTTCGTGGGGAGGGGTGTTCTTTCCATGCGGTGCTTAGAAATGCAGTACTGCTTGCGTCTGACCTACTCCTGTGCGGAAAGGTTTGTGGTATGGAAATAAAAGTGGTGTCTCTTTTTTCCACTGCATCCACTGTGAGGGCGCTGTCGTCGTCTTGATGTTCTCTCTTCTTGCGTTTGGGGTAGTCCATGAAAGAAGCGCAATGAATGAAGCCCCTCTTCCTTTGGCAATTTAATACACTGGAGACTTTATCATTCCCAACATTTTGGCATCCAACACCATTTCCCATCCCTTCGGCAATGCATCGATTCTTCAAATCTTTCAGCAAAAGCAACATTGCTATATTGCATTTTTGGGTTTCTTCCCCAACCAAACCCGCAAGCAACGCAATAAAGCACCCCGTGAGCAATTGGCCACAAACATGCATTTCCTGGTTGGCCTAGCTACAAGACGGCCTGACTGGAAGCTCGGCGCACTGTTTTTTAGTCTGGCCTTATTCCCCGTGCTATTAAAAGAGCGCCAAGGGAAGCGCCCGCTTATTATCATAAATATATTTATTTCTCTACTTGTAATACTCGTTCCACTTCTCCACTTACTAGCATCTATACTTAGCATTTACAAACAATGGATCAGGACTTACAAATACCGGTACCATTTCATCTGGAAATTGGCACGGAAGTCGTTAATGACGAAGAAGCCATTGATGAAGAAGAATTCGTTGAAAGCGAAGAGGGCGTTTACCGTAGATATTTTGACGATAAACTTACCATGGTAGTAGCCATTCTCTCATTAATTCAGACCAAAATTGGAACACTCGATGAATCTGCTGTGAAGTATATAAGTAAGTGCCGGATTGGTAAAGCGTACTCATATAACGTACGTGGTTATAGTTTGGGAATATATATTATCGAATTCAATGATGATTTCGGGACATATTATAATTGTACATGTCAAATAGTGTGGGTAGGTGAAATTGAAGAAAATGAAAAAGTTGCGAAACTTGTAGTAAATGGAAAAGAGAGTGACAAAATCCCACACTGGGTAGTACAAGACATTCGTTCACGTGTATCTCGTAAGAATTTTAAAAGAATTTGATAAAGAGATAGTGAACTAAGTCTATTGCTTATGAAACGTCATGTATCAATATCAATCTTAGTAGTATTTGTTTATGTATAAGGAGCAGAGTTATGTCTGTCCTTAGCACCATTTGGCTATTATTGACATTAGGTCGGCATTATTATATTTGCCTTAATAGAGCAAATGTTGTGCCTAATTCAAATACGCTAGCTCTTTCTCATTTCTATTGATTTTATACAATACATTGCACTAGAAAATATACACAGCTTTTAAACTCTCTTAAAAGGCTTCCTACACAATCTATTGCGACCATGCCTTCGAGCGAATCAGGTGGCTCGGCTCGCAGTTCATAGCTGGCGAGCTGACTATTGTGGCTCTGGGATTAGGTGCAGGCTAATCGCACAAACAGGCTGGGCTTAGCTTTCTCGTCAAACTCAAAACATTATTCATTCTTATCTATGGTTGAGCAATCGTACTTTAGCAATTGCGAGGCAGCGCAAGAGTTTTGTTCGGACCTGACGAGGTGGCGGCTGAATGTCGACAACGGTCGACAGACGTGGGAGTACGTCAGCGAGAGCGAGGCCACAGAGCGGCCGCAGAATTTCTACGAAAAGTACTGGCTAGGCTTAGCAGTCGACATGCCCGAGCTGCCCCCGGCGACGCGTCCCATGCAGGCGGCGCAGAACGGGTGGGCGTTCTTCAAGCGGCTGCAAACCAGTGACGGACACTGGGCGGGAGCGTACGACGGGCCGCTGTTCGTGACCTGCGGCATCGTCATAATGCAGTACATCACGGGAGTCAAGATCGGTGAGGTGCAGGGCCGGGAGATGTGCCGGTACTTATTGAACATGGCGCGTGACGACGGCGGCTGGGGCCTGCACACGGAGAGCAAATCGACGGTGTTTGGAACGGCCATGAACTATGTCATGCTTCGCATCCTGGGCATGGAGGCGGATCACCCGGCGATGATCCGGGCGCGCAATACGCTCCACCAGCTGGGCAGTGCGCGGGCGATTCCGTCGTGGGGCAAGTTCTGGCTGAGCGCGCTGGGCGTCTACGAGTGGGAGGGCATGAATCCGCTGCCGCCAGAGCCCCTGCTCCTGCCCTCGTTCCTGCCCCTGAACCCGGGAAACTGGTGGGTGCACACGCGCAGCGTGTTCTTCAGCATGTGCTACACCTACGCCCAGCGCAAATCCATGCCGCCGACAGAGCTTACAAGGTCGCTACGCGATGAGCTCTACGACCAGCCCTACGATAAGATCGACTGGCGCGCGCAACGTAACAACGTCAGCAGTGCCGACCGCTATGTGCCTAATACTCTGCTGTTGCGCGGGTTCAACAAAATCCTGGGCGTGTACGAGGACTGGAACGTGCCCTATATGCGGCGCTGGGCGCTGGGTGAGGCGCTGTTCCAGATCGAGAACGAGCTGACGAACACGCACTATCTGTGTATTGCGCCGGTGAGCTTTGCCGCCAACATGCTCGCCGTGTTCTACGCGCACGGCGCCGACAGCCATTGGTTCAAGGGCATGCGCGAGCGCTTGCCCGATGTCATGTGGATGTGCTACGAGGGGCTGGCGGCGTGCGGGACCAACGGGTCGCAGCTGTGGGACACAGCGTTTGCTGTGCAGGCGGCAGTCGATACGGGGCTGGCGGGGCTGAAGGAGAACCGCGAGTGCATGCTGAGGGCGCTGGAGTTTCTCGAGGGCACGCAGATCCGCGAGAACCCCGCCAACATGCGGCGCACGTACCGGCAGGCCACCAAGGGCGCGTGGCCGTTCAGCACGCGCGACCAGGCGTACACGGTGTCTGACACCACTGCCGAGGGCCTCAAGTCGACAGTGCTGCTGCAGCAGGCGTCGTTCCTGCCCAAGCTCGTGTCGGATGAACGGCTGCAGCAGGCCGTGGACCTTCTGCTGGGGATGCAGAACCGCGGCGGTGGCTTTGCGTCATACGAGCTGGTGCGCGGGCCGCGGCTGATGGAGCACATCAACGCGTCGGAGGTGTTTGGCAACATCATGGTCGAGTACACGTACCCCGAGTGCACGACGTCGGTAGTGCTGGGGCTGACGACGTTTACCAAGGCGTACCCGGACTACAAGCCCCGGGAGATCAAAAAGTGTATTGACGCGGC
>JANBUP010000210.1:0-11056 GCA_027579525.1 Coemansia furcata | reverse complement strand
CGTGGCCGTCTACACAACAAATAGCATATAGCAATATTAGAAAACCCTTTGACAGGCATACGGTTGGCTGGCAAAAGTCAATTCGTGAATAGCACTTACCTCTTGATTCACTTCGTTCTTGAGCTCAGCGACTAGTTGTCGGTGCTCGCTATCCGGGACATTGAAGGCGCCTTTGAGCCAGTTGCTAATTAGCTTGTCATCTGCCGCCGTGCAGTCGACGATCAAAGAACTGCGCTGCGCGCCGTTTTTAGCCGATGACAGCTCCGAGGTGGAACGCATACGACCGCCAGCGAAAGGCGAGGTCTGATAATCGTCAAGCTTCAGCAACACTAGCCCGGCCTCGCGCGAGGCCTGAGCACGTGTCTGCAGCGTCGACCGAAAAAGCTTCACAAACCCGTCCACCTGGCTATCAACCGTGCGCAGAATGGCCTCGTCGGTCGTAATCCCGTGGCGATGGCAAACGGTGCGAGTAATATCGGTAAACAACTCCATTATATCGCCAATGGTCCCGTGCTCGGCCAGCGTCTCGCTATGCTCCTTGACCCGCAAATAGCCGTGCATCTCCAAGTAGCAGTCCTTGGTGATCGGGTGCACCGAAGACGAACCAGCGGACGTCTTGAGCTGCTGCTGCAGGGCCTTGATAATGTTGGGCGTCATGCCGCCCGCCTTGGTAGGCGATTTGGGCGCGAACCCGCTCGACTTGCCCTTGGCGAGTTGCTTGAGCTTTCCGGCGCTGCCCATCTCGGCCTTTAGCCGGCGTGCGGCGCTGTCGCTAAACTCAAGCAAGCTGGCTTTCCACCCCCTGGATTTGCTGGAGCTGTGCTCGGTTGGACTCGCGCTGGATATTGCGCGTATCCTGTTGGAGGTGATTAGCGTTGGCGTGCGGTTGTTGAGATTGGGTGCGCCGCTGGCCCGGCCCACGGTTTTTACCGCAAACCCGTTTGCGCCAGGAGACCCTGATCGCCCATCGGATGCGTCCATTAGGGCATCGAACCCGCCCAAACTGCGCGTGCGAGCCGCTAGTAGTGCGCTATCCGCGTCCAGCAGCATTGCATACCGTAGCGCGTATTGGTAAGTGATTTGTTCGCTGTCGGCGGGATAGTGGTCGGGACTATTGGTCTGGCCATGATTATGAGCCGATACTGCTGCGAGCGGAGTAACGCTATTCTGAGTAATAGCCTGTGTACTCGACACAGCGCTAACGCTGCCAGTGGTGGTATCGTCAAAGGGCCAATATATCGCACCGCCATCGACGAAATCGTCCTGCAGACTTAGGGCTGATAGTGGCAACTCTGTAGCACTAGGTCCGGTAGACGCATAGTCGGAGTATAGTTGCTGGTCGTAGCTCATGAACTGCGAGGTGCTATGTGGGTCCATGGGCGCGGTGAACGGCGAGCCCCGCCCATCGGGCCTGCTACTGCGCAGGTCTCCAGTCAATGGTGCAACAGAAACTGGACGTGGGGGCAGTGGGCGTGGTGGCATTCTTCGGTGTTGGACAAATTCAGGCTCAAGTAATAGACGCGTGAATTCCTGTCGTCGCACAAATACGTGTTCTGTAAAAAAAATACCGGAAATAAATTAAAGCAGAATGTAATGCCAAAGCGCGAAATCAGCTCCAAAGCTAGAAAAAGAGACGTAAAACCCCACATGCGCCTTGATACGCGGAAAACGGCTTCAGCTGCATCAAGTTATTTTCCCCAATGGTGGCTGCTGACTGGGATGTATTCCTGGAGCGGTTGTCAGGTACACGTTGCTATTAATAGTAGCGTGGATGTAGCTTTAAGGACGTCATCGCTGGCGATCGACAGGAGCCAACAAATAATTACATGCTGCTGTCGGTCGCACCAATAAGTGCCTGAGCCAATTCCTCAAAATCCGGACGCTGTCGCAAAGCGCGAATGGCCTCCACTGGATTTGGGTCTTTGCGCACGGCCTCAAGCAGCGCCCGCGTATTTGGGTTCATCAACAATCGCTTAACTTGGGCCGACTCGTCTAGCTTTTGCAGGTCGCTGGGCGTCAGTCTGTGCTTTGCTTCTTCTTCGTCATCTCCGCCAAGCCGCTCTTGCTCGCCTTGTTTTAATACGCGGTCCTGGTTTGGTATCGCCACGGGCGTGCTGCGGTCTGGTGGGGCGCATGGCTCGAGTTTGTGCAGCTTGAAGCATTTGACCGAGCAGTAGCCAGCCCGGCATGTGGGGCACTTGTATTTGGAGACCGCCTCGCTACAAACAGTGCATGTTGCGCCGCCCATGGTGGTTGATAAAAGTTAAGTGACACAGGCATTGCCTATGATCTGCGAGCGCCCAAACATCGAACCAGCAAGGCCCGATAAATGTCGCCAGCATAGCTTTATGGGGGGAGGATAGATCGAGTCCAAACTCCAATCACTCACCCCACTTCTCTTTCTCCTCCGAGTTTCTGTAATTATTTTTTCTCCGCTAGTCTTTTGTTTTATTTTTGTACTATATGCGCGACTTTGCCTCGGCGAGCTTCCAGCTGTCGAATTTGCGCCTGCCTCACCCGAACCTCGATTTTTTGCGCTTCAACCGACACGAGGAGCAAGAAGACGATGCGAACTTTACAGCAATAGTGTCGACTCCAGTCGTAGTCGACAACATGGTATTCAGCGAGTACATATTGGGCCGACCAGGTACGAGAGGAATCACTGCCGTTGACGCTTCTAAAGTTAACTGTCGTCGCCTGTACCATTACTAAGCATATACACATACACCTTTGTTCTAGTTCACGAAGTGGTTGCCAGGATGCGCAGTGAGCCGGACATGGTAGGTGCGCAAGAGTCGGCAGTAACTGAGTACGTCAGGGGGCAGCTACACTTAATGCAGTACCTAGAGTACTACATGTGCCGCCCGCGGTACTTTCTCGAGCAACGCCATCTTTTACCACTGGGCGACAAGGCGCGCATGGGTCTGGTGGAACAGTACTATGCGTTTGACGAGCCAGTGATGCTTGAGTTTCTCAGTCGCAAGCTCAACTCGCGTACTCGCACATATTTGCCCGAAGTGGCCACAAAGACAGACATTCCCGTAGCCAGCTGCAAGCGCCAGTTTGAAAACATCAAACGCATTGCCAAACAGTCCGAAGACGAGGAAGGCGTGCCGCTAGTCAACGAGATCATGGACAGATTTGCTTTGTCAGAGCCACTGGCGACACACTACGCGCATATCCTGTTCTTGAACATTAACAGAGTTGACACGACAAAGCGCTGTCTGGCTCACTTCAAGTTTGCCGACTTTGACTTTTGCGCCTCCATACTCATCCAGTACTGGACTACTTCGACTAGCACCATGACATTGGACGATATTGACCAGCCGCTTACCCAGCACGCCCAGCAATTGAAGAGCTTGCTAGTTGAGAACAAGGCCAACTTTGACAGTCTATGTACGGCAGTGCGCATTCACATCGGCTCGCTTATTCCCAAGACGCCCAGCGGATCTTCTACCTCCACTTCTACTGTTCCCTCCTCGGCTCTGCTGGCGTTGTTGGAGAATCGCGCCGTACGCGGAAGCACGCAAATCCGAGCTGTCTTGCGAGTTTCATTTAGCATAGTCGCCGATATTGGCGCCTCTTCGACCTTGCGCAACGTACTGGGCATAATAGTGGAGAAGATTGTCGACTCCTTTGCCAGCATGGGGCTGCGGTCCGAGGACATGGAGCTGTTCTACGACTCTGTCATTATCCACTCCATTGCCATTGTCACCGAACAGGTACCCGACTCGGCGCCTGCCATCGAGGCTCTCAGTCGTACGTTGACAGGGACCAAGCTCCTTGGGCGCAGACTGTTTAGACAAAAATCTAGCATTTTTGGACCGCTAAACAAAATTAGACCCGCCCAATAGAAAAACATTTTATCGAAACTACCAAAAAAAAAATTACAGCTGTTGAAACGGGCCTCAACTAGGGAATAGAAGACATTTTTACATTGGCAATAATGGAGGCAGCTTTTCTCGGGCTTTCCTACCCTGGGCAGCCAGCCGTTGACCGTATTACAGTTTATGTCAAAGAGTAAGCGACATATTTCTGGAAAGTGGTATGTTTGTTTGCAATGCCAGCAGCAAGAGCTCTGGTGCGACAGCTGGCGAGACTTCGGTATGCGAGAAGCAAAAAAACGCAGGAAATGCAGGTTTTGGCATCCTTGGTAAGGTTTTCTAAAAAAAAATCACTTGGGCCAAAGTCTTGGTCAGCTGCTTTCCTTTCCACAGTTGTAATTTCAAAGAGCAAGAAACATATTTCTGGAAAGTGGTATGTTTGTTTGCAATGCCAGCAGCAAGAGCTCTGGTGTGACAGCCGAGGAGACTTTGGTGTACGAGAAGCAAATAAACGCAGGAAATGCAGGTTTTGGCATCCTTGGTGAGATTTTCTAAAAAAAAATTCCCTTGGACCAAAGTCTTGGCCAGCTGTTTTCTTCTCCACAACTGTGCTTTCAAAGAACACAGCAGCTTTGACAGTGTTTTCGTTGCCTGGAAGTCAGCCAATGATTGGTTTTCTGTCAATTTCAAAGAGCAAGCGACATGTTGGGGCTGTTTGGAATGTTCTTCAATTTTGGCCACTATATCTCAAAGAACCAGAGACTTGCTGAATGCATTTTTGGTTGAGGAGGAAGAAATATACCCTAAACCACTTCTCCACTAGGCAGCCAATTCCTGCTATAAAATGAGCACAGCATCCCTACCTTCTTGCTAAACATTTTCTTTTCTATATCACTACCCACTTCAATTTACTTGTCATCATCTGCATTTTTGAGCACCAAGCACTACCAATTTTCAATTATGGACAGCAACTATGAGTTAGGACAATTTGTCACATATATATTTTGGTATGATCCAAAGACTTACAGTGATTTTGAGCTTTACTACAGCAATGAGCCATTCAATCCTGAAAACTTTGCATACACTAGAGTTAGAAGTAGAATAGTATATGATGGAGACTACGAAGTATTCAAATGCAGTCTTTCATTTGTGGATAATGCTGGTGGGTCTATTAATGGTATTTATTTAAATGCTCAAAACCCATGTTATGTGATATGTAGAAAGGGGACAGATCGTAATGAACTAGAAACCTATATGACCAACTTTGCAAGTGGTAGTTGTCGACTAGGATATGTTTATTCATGCAACCTGGACAGGGGTACAGTGGCAATAGCAAAATTGCCTTTACAACCCCACGAGAAGGTTCGCATTGCTCCACCTGGCCTCAACGAGGCAGATACTGATGACTTGCCCCGTTACATTGAGGTTGATCCGAATATGTTACCCGCAGATATAGAGCCTGGAGAGGGTTGGCGCTTGATGGAGGTCAAAGATATTAGTAGTAGCTAGAGGATGGAGATATGTATTATCAGCTTCTAAGACTATCGAATATGCAACGACTGTTAGATTGACATGTGTGATAGTCTCTCATGCAATATGATAGTCACACGATCTAGAGTCTCCAGCAATGCAAACTCTCAGGATTCAGCAGTGTAGATATCTCTGTTTCTTGTTGACTCTCCAGTCAATCAATCTTTCGTGGCATTTCAACCATATTACTAGTCCTCTCTAGCTGATAGTATTTAAGGGCCCACCAACCCGTAGCCTTGTAGTAATCTGTCACGCCGATCCTGATCAAAGGGCTATATGGCCAGTGGATCAGGTCTAGTGGCGTGCAAATCAACGATTTGAACTACTATATAGGGTTTATCTAGAAAGATTATAATAAATATCTATATTCTATTTAGTGTCGGTTGGCCTCACTTTAGTGCAATATAATACTTCTCACTCCTTTTCATACAATATTGTTTAGTTAATATGAAACAGTGGAAACGTGAGTCTGGGATGTTCTACATTTCCACCCCAGTGGGGGAGACTTCAAAGGACAATTAGACAATTCATTTTTGGCTAGGAGACAGCAGAAGCTGCGCCGGAGCGTTGTCTTTTATACTCTCACAACAACTAAAACTACTATTTTTCCTACGTCAACACACTACATGAGGCCTTACTTAGGCATAAACAGTCGGAATATATGTCGACTGTTTTTAATACATTTGTTTAAATGCGGTTGGTCAAGAAACAGATTTCTGTTAAAGGGTTGTGCTTCTGCCTCTCTCTCACTACTCTAGTCAACCACTAAGTTGTTGCCTGGCGACCACTTTATAGGCTATGTTTATTAATAGCGCCCTATCCTAGGCTTGTAATATTTACTAGCATCTATATTGTTGGTTGTAATTAGTTACTAAATTAAAAACGCTAGTAGCTGTTTTAACGTATTTGGCATATATTGTAGCTGTGGAACATTGTCAACTTTATTGAAATATGGGCTCATGAACCATTGATTTTTAATCCAACGCAAGACGTGTAAAAGTTGTCTTGGTTAATTGCGTTCATTTCCGCAGTAGTTGTTTCAAAGAACGCGACAACTTTGGCCGGATTTTACTGTCCGGTAGCCAGCAATTAATTGTTCTCTGTCAATTCCAAAGAGCAAGAGACATGTTGGGGCAGTTCGGAATGTTTTCAAACAAAGCTGCTGTATTTAAATGACCTCGAGACTTGCTCTTTGCATTTTTGGATTGAGGGAAGAGAGGCTACTTGCCCCGATCCACATTTCCTTTGGCAAGGAGTTTCTGATATAAATTGAGCTCAGCAGGTCTGCCCCAAGCCAGCTGCTTATCTCTTCCCACAAGATACTTTGCATTATTTCCCTTTCCACAATAATATTTGACAGCTACCTTATCATCATATTCACATACAGTACTCCATCCCACATGCCTCAAGAAATTGGATTTTTCGTTTATAAGTGGAGCGCTGAATATGACGTGAACATCATTGAAACAGATGTCGAGGTTACATTTGGCGAGCGTATAGATTTTGCTTCTGCTCTTAACGATATTAAACCATCCTCGAGCCAATGTGTGGCACTAATTCGACTAGGAGATAACAACGAATATGTTTTGGTTGATTGTTATGATGAGTATACTCTTGTAGAGCATGACATACACATTCTGATGTTTTACAAGGCGGAAGAGAGCGAAAAATTAGATAGTTTCGATTGCTCCAATGACTCTGGCATTCAAGATAGATTCAACAATTTTAAGAAGTGCGTAGATCTTATTTTATATAAAAGCCAGCCAATATCAGCTCAACTCAATTTACCTATTACATATAAGTATTGCACCGAAACATATAAAATTGTCGAAAGTTTAAATGCTAGTCCGAACGAGAGTCAATAACTACATTTTGCCTCGCATACCATGTGATTCTGTGGTTCCATTAGCTCTGTCACTTCAGTCGGTTGCTCTACTTTGGCATAAAAATGGGTGCGGAAGCAAAATTCCAGTGTTTGTAGTATTTTATTAAATTCGTTGTATTCACGAGCAATTTTAACGTTGTTTAGCTAACAAGAAACATACTTTTCATACACTAGAGTGGTTTTGTCAATTTGGTGCGCGCTACCTCCATCGAGCACGGACAGGGACATTGTAACTTGGACTCGTAATACTCTGGTATTGATCAAGCGCGATTAATTAGGCAAATGTCTCAACCAACTGCTCTTGTATTGGCAATCATGATTTTCTAGTGTCAGCCATGCCGACAGCGTTATTTGGGGTGAATGAGAAGCTGTATATGCATACCATTCAGTTTATTCCTTTATGCACCAAGGACGTACAGAAGCGAAACATGCTTACACGGAGTTGTAGATTGGAAGCCTTGGAACCGAGTTGAACAGACAACGCTGCATGGCGACACCTTGTCAAAGATGTTCACTCTTTAGAAGTGTGTCGGGTTAATTGAAATCTTGTTTTTTGCTACAATTATTTGAATGGGGAGTTGCAAGCAAATAAATTATTTAAATATACATACTTTTTTAATTTACCACAGGCGTTTTGACATCAAATCAACCTATTGCGGGAATAAGTCCCAACGTGCATTTATTGCGTATAAGCTTTTAGAGTTGTAATTGTACAATGGTTGGTCTATGCTTGGCTAGATCTACTTCTACCTAGCCTTTATTTAAGAAGGCAGTGATATGACATCCTCATCTTGGAATTCTCATCATTTCTTCTAGTTTGTGTTCTCCATCACTTCTGACAAGCGCTACTACAGCTACACCAAACTATATATCCTGCCTACTTTGTGCACTGCTTTGACATGACAAAACCAGATGTATTTCCCGGAAATTGTTTTATGTGTTGGGAGTATCTAACATCTTTGGAACACGCGAGAAATCACTTTAGATACAATCATGGTATGACACTGGTTGACTGAATCTACACTGTAGTTAGTAAAGTCATTTTAGGCAATTAAATAAACTATTAAGCGTTCTTGCCAGTACATACCCCATTCAGACATTGTTGGATAGCTCGTCTACGTAAGAACTTGTGTAGGCTCCAGTCCAACATGTCCAAATGCATAGGTTACGTCGGCAGCAGCATTTCTAAAGGGTATTTATAAATGAAAACGAGTCTGTTTTTGACAATTGCATATATATAGCCAACTATATTCCCACTTTATTGTACAATTTCTGGGCAAATCCCACTACCTAGAATTCAGGCATTGCTCGGCATGTCCTACCATTAGATATTAAAGCTATAAAAAGGCAATATCAGGACGTCCATTCACTCAGAAGGAGGTTGTGCCTTACTTATATTGCAATCACCCCTTTGAAAGCATCGCGACAACTACCCCCAAGCTATAAATTCTGCCCGCATTGTACGCTATACATTCTCGATGAGCGATATATTCCCCCGTGGTTGCTCCATTTGTGGAGAGATGCTAATATCGGACATAGACGAGTTTACTCACATTCTGAAATATCATGGCTCGGACATCAAAACAAACAAATAAATAAATCAAGTAGTTGGCACATGAGATACTATTTATGATGCCATGAAGCTGAAAATTCAGCATTACAGGAAAACACAGTTAATAGAATGTATGAAAACGACTTAGATAACCGCGTACTGGTCAGGCACTAGCGACACGATCTGCGAAAAGTCAACTTCTTGACCGTCAGGGGTAGTGACGCTTGTTACTGCAATGTCGTAGTAGGGTCGCTTGCACACAAACGACACAACCACAGGGAAGAACGCGCCGGCGTCGTTCCCAGAGATGCTAAAGTCGAGGCTGCCATTCTTGTTGCTACTGTCAATGGTTGGGATCTCCCAGTCAAGTGTCCCACGAGTGCGGTTTACATCGTAAGCACCGTCGACATCGCTGACGCTAGGCTGAGCGCCATGAGGAATGGGGATGGACACGATGACGTTGTCAAGCTCAAGCCTGGTATCGTTCAGCTCGTACTCGATGTTAACATCAACCGTACCACTGCCGTTGGGGGACGGCCAGCAGTTGATCGTAAGCGGAATGTCGTCTTCGTTAGAGGAAACAATGCGCCACTTGAGCACGCCGATGGCCTGCGACAAGGGGAATGATCCAGATGCGTCCTTGAGAGTAATGAGCGAGTCGCTCAGGAACTTCTTCTTGTCGATCTTTGGATGGGTCTTGATCTGGGCGTTGTGCGAGTCATTGGTAACAACCCCGACTTTGACGACACTGCATGCCTCGTCCGTTACAATAAGTGACAAATCTCCCTTGACCTCCATTTGCTCAAGACCACCGTCGCGATTGACAATAGCTGTGATGTGCTCCTCAATCTGCACGTGAACCGCCTTCATATCCTCAAGCGCCATTGTCGGCACAGCAACTGCAGCAGCAATAGGCGCGGCATGGACAGCAGACGGATTATATCCGAGTGTTGATTCGGATATATTGAGCTGCTCGGTGAGGTTCTGCGACAAGTCGATTTCATTCCGCATGGCGCCCATGACATCTGCGCCCTTGGGCTTGCGTCCGAGCTTCATACCACGAACATTGGATGCGAACGAGGGTGACGACGAGGCTGCCGGAGAAGCCGAAGCAAACGAGCGAATAGTCTCTGGCTCGCGAGACAGTAGGGGCTCATAGCTGCCACCCATGCGTCCGCCACCAAGAATCGAACCGCCAGACCCAGAGCCAATACCACCAAAGCTTGGCTCGGCAAGTCCATGCTTTGTTGCCAGGCGGCGCTGCTCGTCAAACATTTTGGCTTTCCGCTTCAGCTCTTGCTTGGCCTCACGCTCCTTGTTGCGATCGATGATATCCTGTATCTTTTCCTCGTGGCTCTCCATCTCCATGATTGTGCGTAGCTT
This sequence comes from Coemansia furcata, assembly GCA_027579525.1. NCBI lineage: Eukaryota > Fungi > Kickxellomycota > Kickxellomycetes > Kickxellales > Kickxellaceae > Coemansia > Coemansia furcata. Next base: position 882 of record JANBUP010000210.1, on the reverse strand, counting down.
GGCGAGGTCGATTTTGTCCCTGGATCCCTGCGATATAATCTCCTCAAATGCTGTCAGAATGTCGAAACCGCGCAAAATAACGCCTTGCTGGTCGTTGACGTCGCAAATGTCGGCCACCGCCCGTGCAATCAAGTGAAGCGTGTCCATGTCCTGGACGATGTTATTCTGGCGACTGGTGATCAGCACGGCATACATTTCTTCGCCAATTGGCTGGTACACATAGCGGATCGTCTCGGTCTCTATCGTTGTATGCTGCTGTCCCGGGATCATCAGCTTAGGGAACGACGCCAAAAGCCCCTCAATGCGCGTACGTGGCATCTCGACAAACTGCCGAGAGACCAAGGCTAAAGTATTCAAGAAGGAATAGCGGATATTGTTAGTGAGTGAGTGGGTTTGAGCAATTGCCACAACAGCCCCAGGCTATTAGTTTCATATAACGTACCAGTGCCAGTCTTTGTACAAATCGACGACGCCAAGATAACCTACGGATTTACACAGCAGACAAACAGTATTACTCGATATGAATCGTTTAGCGACTGTCTGTCATTACGCACATATTCGTCGAGCTCCGAATGCGCCAGATGACACCAAGTGAGCTGCTTACCATTTCAGTAACGCAAGCTTCTGCACGCTAGCAATTAAAACAGAGATGTAGAAAGAATAATTAAGTGCCAACAAAAGAGCAAAATTGAAGTCCAGTAAAGAAATGAGCAGTGACGCTCTTAGAGTAGTCGCCAACAAGCTCGGCACTTGAAGCGTTGCCTGGCTGCTTGCCATTGGCTCTATCACGCGGCGTGATTGAGCGATCTGATCAAGACGTGGACCAAATGGACTGCAGATTGTGGAACCAGATCAATTAGGTTCCAACTCAGCCACGATAGT
>JANBUP010000209.1:0-11076 GCA_027579525.1 Coemansia furcata | reverse complement strand
TACCCGGTGACCCGCTCCAGTAACATTGGTAATATGAAGCAATATGTCGACAGCCAGATTAGTGAAAATGTAGAAAAAAACCCCAAGTAAGGTAAATATATTGAAAAAGGGGACACAATGTAAACTAGGACATCTGTGAAATACACTGTGACGATAAAGGTATTATATTGGAGCCCTGTATAGCTTCTAACCCTTGTGACCATGTAGCTCAAGACTCGCATTTCCTAACTCTCTTTAATATGCATTAATAAAATGGTGGGAGAGCGAGAGGAATACAGTTCAACACCTTTCTTCAAAGCACTCTAACTCTCTTTTTCAATGAACTCTTTGCGTGATTGGTTGACATCAGAGATCGTAACAGGCTTGTTTGACGCGGATGACAATGCCGTGACATCAGTGTAAAAGCCCAAAAACACGAGTTAGTGACAACATTGTTGCATATGGCACTAGTACCTGTATACTTGCCCTGCCCTGTTAATGAGGATGATTCTTTCGTTCTATTTCTAGAATATTCTATGCATACACTTCAAAAATTTATGTATCTAAACCGGAAGGTCCCAAACTAGTCTCGCCTTTTCTATATCATCCAAGCTAGGGTTTAGTTTTAGTGAAAATGTTGTAATTAAATCATAATTACTTAGGCAACTAGTATCTCTATTATATTCTCTATATCTAGCTATATCGTGCCCGTTAGCAAACATAATGGATGTGTAACCTGATATAAACTCATCAGCATTTTCATTTTTAGCATGACCTTGTGCATGATACACGATTCCATTGCCAGTAGCAAGATAAACAGCCCTTCCATTCATTTTACCTTATTCCTTATATTTCTGTTTTACATGCGTTGCAGCCTTGTGGCAGGTGAATGCTTCGACGCGAATAATGCCTTCATGCCTTGGCATCAAGGTCTCATCAAGAACTATCATATGTATTTTCATTGATGTTTTAAAAAAGAAAAAGAATATAGCTGCAGCTGTATATACAAGGGTGGGTTTGTTAGTTAGAAAAAAGTGAAAGAAAGAAAAATAAACCCGGCGACCGAGAGCATGCTTTTTATAGAGCAAATGGGGAGGCAAGGGCCATAGTGAGTAAAACGAGGGCGGAATCACATTCCCAACAATTACGCCTGTATAGTCACTTGTACTCTTTTCTTCAGAGCACTTATTGTGTCATAGGTATATATCATATAACGGAACACGATTGTTTGACGCCTATGACAACATTGTGGCAATGTTGTGACATCAGCGTAGACGACACAAATCGAGCATTAGTGACATTGTTGTGACGTTTAGTAATAGTATGTACATAATCTGGGGTAGGGCGGTTCGTGGAGAACTTCTTTCTATTATTCCTTAAAGATTCAATATATATTGGTTGTAGAATTTGCTTGACGTGGTGACGATTGAACCAATAAATTGCATATTGACAGAAGCAAGTGGTTGGAGATGGGACGCATTTTCACTCCAACCCAAAAATAGGTCATTTAAAAGAGCGAGTATAATTGTTTTTAGTCAACGGCAAATGAGACAGAGGGAGATGGCCCGCAAAATAATAATTGCCTTAATTTTTAAATGCGTAATGCCCTGGCCAGCGCAAAACACCAAAAGCTGGCTTGTGATGTATATGTTGTTGAACGCATGAACCTTTACATTCATAAGAACCTAAACAATTTCACTACAGAGGTACTGTTTGGAGAATGTATTATAATGTAACTAGTGGCTAAACTAAATAATTAAAGAGTATAGTAGGTGACTGGATGTTGGGCTCTGCCGAAATGGACAGTAGCTTGTGCAGGTAAGTGATATGCCCTTGACTCTAAATATGACAAAAGTAGGCCCCTCACTTGATAATGTCAATTGTCAGTCTTGAATATATTCATCTTGTTCGGCATCTAACATGTCAGGTAGCTCAGCACCTATACCTTCAGCGGGAATTTCCAGAAAGTTCTTGCATCTGTAAAACTATGGACTCAAATAGGCCATACTCTTCACTAGTCAAGTGACTTGACAAAGGGAGCGACAGTTTTAGTACAGTGTTTAGTTCCCCATCAAAAGCTGAATCTGGTGTGTCACTAGTACTGTAATGAGGAATATAGTAGAATATATTGATACGTTGAGATTCGTGTCAGTGAAGCTGAAGAGCTTCTAATTAATTCGACGACAGCTAAGGCACTTAAATAGGCGCCGGCTGTCGCATATAAACTGCGTGCAGTAGTACACCCGCTAGTGCGTGTATAAACATCCGCCGACGGGTGTATACTTGCGTGCACATCGCGATCGCGCTTGTCCCGCAATCGCGCGGCCGGTCACGTGACGCCCGCCTATTTTTGGCGTCACAAGTACATGCCTCTAGTATATCCAAATAAATTTGTACCTTATCCACCTTATTTGGGAAAAACTCCAATACCTCCAATAGTATTTTGATAATTTCATGGTATTTTTCATAATCATTGGAATTCAACATTTCTTCCAACCGTTTGTATTGAAGTAGATTTTTTACATCAGACGAGTCGTTTCTTGTTGCAGTTGCTGGGTCGCTATCTAGTAGATCATCTACATAGATTGATGGTTGTGTCAATAATTCTATGAATTCTTCATTTCCTAGGAAATCATCTGGGTTATAAACCGGTGGGTCATCTACATTAACTGACGATTGTTCACATAATTCCACGAGTTCTTTATTTTCTGGGGGCATCATGCCTTCTCTCTTTGTCGCAGCTCCCGTAATTATGTCGTAAAGCGATGAACTGGGGACAAACGCATTTGTAAATTTTTTCCAATTATATTTGTCAGCGTATATAAACACAGCATCAGTGGTTAGTTCAGCCGTTCCAGGAAGATTTTTGAAACGATCTCCATTTAAAGTGTAATGCCCATTATTGAGGATAACACGTACGATTTTATCTTTCATCTCCTCCGTCTTGTAGTTATCCCTTGCATGAATGACAGCAGGAAGGCACCACTTTATACGGTCGGGAATATCAACTTCTTCACACTCCTCTAAACCCTTATTAGGATCGTTAAGAACAAAAACTTTATACTTCGTGGTTGGTATTATCATGCCCAAAGTGGAATATAAATGCTGGTGTAAATCAATTAGCTAAAAGAAATAAGCTGAGAAAAGTGAAAGCAAGGGAAAAGAAGAAGAAAAGGGCGGCTTCCTGTCCATAGGCTATTTGTAGCGCAAGAAGGGTGGGGAAAGCCAGAGCAAGAAAAAAGGAGTGCTGGAGCTCCTTCCTCCCAACCATTTGGCCTGTATTTGCCCTTTCAAATACCTTTCATTTCTTTCTTTAAAGCATCCGTTCAATCCAGTGGAGACTGGGACTTTAATTAATGTTTGTTTGCAGCATTGAGTTGGAGGAGGGAGGTTCCTTTCAGTCAAAGGCAAAAACAATGGTGTGAAGGGGTTGGCTGCGGCTCTCAATAGATGGGAATAGAGGGAGACAATTGAAATTTATTTTCACATTTGGGGATGTCACTACTTTCAAAGGTACTTTGCTATAGCCAATGCAAAACCGATGTTTATGAAAAGCAAAGATTTCACACACTATGAGTAGTATGAAAATGTCCCAGGCGCCCACCTCACATCCAGCGACAATCAGTTTCGTGATCCTTAGATGTGGTGATTTGGTGGCAAGCGAATCAAGACTTTCTCATGTGCCTTATAGGTCCGCTGGCCTTCCGAGCTAGAATTCAAAAACTTTCAACCACTGGTATTTTGTTTTATTACGTTGTCGTCTCGCGGTCAATTCAAACTTCGTGCGTATCGCTTCAAAGGTGGAGAGTTATAGACTTTACAAAATCTATTGGCGTAACTTTTATTATTGTGCTGCACTTGCTGCTCAATCATGTCCCAATCGAATTCCTTTCGTCGTAGCAGTAGAGCCACAGGTGGACGCAGAGACTCTAGGTCACCCGAGCGAGGATGGAGACACTCGGCCCCGCGCAACAGCAGTCGGTCGCATAGGAGCCCGTCTCCACAGGCGTCGTCGCGGCGAGCTGCAGAGAGGGAGGCCAATGCCACGCGCGAGAGCACAACTCCCATTGCCACAACTCAACCAAACGTTGCGGCGACAGCAACTAGCGTTAAAAGCCTGTCGGTGAAAGAGAGGCTGGCGCTATGGCGAAAGAACAAGGAGCAGGCGAAGGCCGCTGAAGCTATTCCTCTATCTGCTGAGACGGATTCTAGGCCTGCGAGCCGAGCGTCATCGGCGGCAGACGATAACAACCACTTTGTCACAGCACCCAGCTCGGTCGTTTCGGATATGCAGACTGGAAGCGACGCAGCGTTTGAGTCCTTGCCGACAACTCCTGGGCCGAGCACGGCAGAAGCCCTACATTCTAATGCGACGTCGAGGGCACAGCTTGGCCCAAATGTTGTTGGAAAACCGTCAATCGCAACAGGCATGAAATTGAAGCTGGGTAGACCGGGCATCAACGATAGACGGCCGTTGTTAAAGCCATCGTTATTGGGAAAAAGCGTCTTTGGCTCAGACGACGTTGGCGCAGATACCGAGGGTTCGAATGAAAGCACATTACAACGCTCGAAGCGACCGCCAATTGACTTTTCGGCGGCGGCCAGTGCTAGCGTTGAAACAGCAATGGACGTCGACACACCAGAGTCGGATCCCCTTGAAGAGTATATGCAAGGGGTTGGCGCACTGGTAGATGGCAGTTCCGAGGATGTAGATGTTTCCGAGAGCATTGGTGATGGGCTGGCGCACGCGAGGACTGTTCCTACTCTTGCCGGCGAGGATTCCAGGTTTGATGACAATGCAGCAGAAGACCCCGAAGATGCATTGGTGCTGGCGGCTAAGCGGCTAAAGAAAAAGGACATGACGGTCGTAGACCACTCGAAAATGAATTACGAAAGCTTCAAAAAGGACTTTTACATCGAACCAGCAGAGCTGCGCAACTTGACGCCTGAGGAGGTCGACATGATGCGAGTTGATCTGGGTGGAGTCAAGATCCGTGGGGCCGACCCGCCCAAACCAGCGACAAGCTGGTCGCACTTTGGGTTACCCGCAGCGTGTGCCGACGTAATCAGGCACCAGGGCTTTGAAAAGCCGACGCCCGTGCAGGCACAATCAGTGCCGGCCATCCTGAGTGGTCGCGATGTTATTGGAGTGGCCAAGACCGGTTCTGGCAAGACGCTGGCGTTCATTCTGCCGATGCTGCGACACATTAAGGCGCAGCGGCCGTTGGCGGCTGGTGAGGGCCCAATTGGACTGGTGATGACGCCTACGCGTGAGCTGGCAGTGCAAATTCACCGCGAGTGCCGGCCGTTCCTCAAGCCCCTCGGACTGCGCGCTGTCTGCGCCTACGGCGGGTCCCCCATCAAGGACCAAATCGGCGAGCTGAAGCGCGGAGCCGAGATCGTGGTGTGCACGCCCGGGCGCCTGATTGACTTGCTGTGCGCCAACTCTGGCCGAGTCACAAATTTGCACCGAGTCACGTACTTGGTTCTCGATGAGGCCGATCGCATGTTTGACATGGGGTTTGAGCCGCAAGTGACAAAGATCGTGCAGAGCGTGCGGCCATCCCGCCAAACAGTGCTGTTTTCGGCTACGTTCCCGCGACAGATGGAGGCCCTGGCACGCAAGATCTTGCGCCGCCCGCTGGAAATCGTCGTGGGTGGACGCGCCCTCATTCCGCCCGAGGTCACGCAGCATGTGGAGGTCCTCGAATCCAAAGACAAGTTTGTGCGCTTGCTTGGCATCCTTGGCGATTTGTTCAATGGCAACAGCGATACTCTGGCTCTTATTTTCGTTGACCGACAAGAGGCTGCTGACGGGCTTTTGCGCGACCTGCTGCGCCGCGGATACGTGTGCAATTCGCTACATGGCGGCAAAGATCAGACAGACCGCGACCAGGCGATTGCCGATTTCAAGAGCCGCGTGTTCTCGGTGCTCATAGCCACAAGCGTGGCCGCGCGAGGGTTGGATGTGCGCGGACTCAATGTTGTCATAAACTACGACTGCCCCAACCACATGGAAGACCTGGTTCATCGAGTGGGTCGTACGGGGCGAGCGGGCAACAAGGGCGACGCCTACACATTTATATCCCCCGATCAAGACCGGTACGCCAACGAAGTAGTCAAGGCGTTTAAGCTCAGTGGGCTTACGCCGCCGGAGGACATACAGGCGCTGGCCGATGCCTTTTTGGAGAAGGTAAAGCAGGGCAAGGAGCGGCATAGCGGCAAGTCTGGGTTTGGCGGCAAAGGGTTGGAGAGGCTGGACAAGGAGCGGAGCATGGTTAAAAAGATCCAAAAGATCACGTACAGCGCAGCGACTGGCGAGACTCTGGAGGACGACGATGAGAGCGAGGATGAGGATAGCGATCGCCGCGCCGAAGCTGATAGTGACGGCGAGACTCCTTCCAGTGCCAGGCGCGGCAAGGCTAAGAGCAAGGATGGCAGCGTGCCGCCAGACAGCGAAGCTGTGCGTCGGGCTGGATATCGCCGTGGCAACAACGGTGCCAGCGATACACCCATAGAAGCTAAGTCGCCACAAGTTGAGCTGCCACCAGCCTCTCCAGCGACAGCCGTGTCTAGTTCGTCTTCTGCGCCGCCTGGAATGTCAGCTGTGGCTCAAGCGGCATTACTTGCGGCACGGGCTGCGGCACAGCGACTGAATATCGCCAGCGAGCCACGCAGCCAAGCAACGCCGCTCAGCGTCGTCGACCAAATCAACCAGCAGTTGGGCATGCCGGTGACGCCGACATCAGGGGACTTGATGATTGCTGCGGCAGTAGCCCGGTCGCGTGCAATCAACGCCGCAAAATCAGGGGCGGCACCCACCGCCAGCGGCACTATATCGGCGGCGTCTGCATCAGGCTCGAGCTTGGTGCCCGTGGGGTCGTACTGCTGCGAGCTCGACATCAACGACTACCCGCAAAAGGCGCGGTGGCGGGCAACCAACCACGAAGCACTGTCCCAGATCATCGAGCAAACGGGCGCCGCCATCACCACGCGCGGCATATACGTGCAGCCTGGCAAGCCGACGCCCGAGGGCGAGCGCAGGCTGTATCTCTCCATCGAATCCGACTCTGAGCGCTCCGCCGAGCAGGCCAAGAGCGAGATCAAGCGCCTGCTGACGGAGGCCACTGTTCTCCTCATGGAGCAGGATGCGCGTGGGACGACTGGCCGCTACTCGGTGGTCTGAGGCATCGAACCACTCCACCCCCTTCCTGAAATTGCTGGTCCGGAGTGTTTCCGCGTGCTTTTCGGATCAGGCGTGGTCACCTGGTCACAGTGGCACAAAACAGTCGAGCGCATGACCTCATCGCCCTCTGCGGATGAGGGGGTTGGATGTGAGTAAGCAGACGGGCCTGGAACGCACGTATAAACAAAGCCATGAGGTCCTTCAGCTTTCCTTCTCTTCAGCATATCAAACACATTTTTTTCTTTTATACATTAAAGACAAAACGTTTATTACATATTTATATTTTTTCAACTTAACAAGCCAAACCCCCAAGAATGGAGTCCACGTCTACTGAGCTCAAAGCCGGCCACGCGCCCGCAACGATGGTTGGCGGCCGCCGCAAGTCCCAGGCCGTATTCGTGCCCACCGTCACCGTCGACGAAGAGGAGAAGGCCATGGATGCAAGGGGCCCCGAAGGCGAGGAGATTGACGCCAATGCGCTCATCCGTCAGGCCGAGATGGAGCAAGATTTCATGCACGAGCAGACGCAAAAGAGGCAGCAGCAGGAGCTCCGGAACCAGACCCGCTTCACGAACGCCGAGCTCAACCGCGCCCCGAACCCGGTCCTGAGCAACCAGATCCGCCAACCCGGACGCTTCCCCTCGGGCGTGCCCAAGGAGACCAAGCTGGCCGCAAAGTCCATGCAGTAAAATAATAGTCCACATTTTGTACCAACTTTCGTATTATATAAATATTTCTCTGAAGGGGGACTTAATCCACTCTGGTGAAAAAGTACACGTACGCCTGCTCCGGCTGCGGCGCATCCTGCGCCACAACCTTGGCGTCGTTGAACATGAACCACCGGCTGTCCGCGCCGGATCCATGCCGCACGCTGGCGATGTAGTGGCCGCAGTGCACCGACGACCCCTTGTGCGACACAAAGCCCGTCAGCTCGAATGCCGAGCTGCGGCTCAGCGAGTCGTCGGCAGGCTCCGCACCAGTGTCCATTGCGACGTCAGCGGCGGCGGCGGCGTCGTCGTCGGGGATGCTGAGCAGGCGGTCGAGTGCGCGCTCAGCGTCGCCGCCGGCGCCTCTCAGCTCGCGCTCGACGCGGTCGCGCGCAAAGCCCATGGCGGCCAGCTGCTCGACGGCGGCCGGGTTGATGGGCGCCAGCGACTCGTTCGGCACGGCACTTGTGGTCTCGGGCACGTCGATGTCGGGGTCGTCCATGTGCTCGAAGATCCACGTCATCGCCGCATCAGCGCCGCAGTTGCCGGTCTTGCTGACTGCTTTGACGCACCGCACGCGCGGGAACCCCATCGACTCCAGCTGCGCAACCACATCCTCGTCCACGGCGGGCTGCGGTGCGGCAGCAGCCACGGCAGGCGCATCGTCGGACTCAGGGAGCGGCTCTTCGCCGGGCTGGATTCCCTGCCCGCGGTACGCCTCGAGGCTGACCTCGCCGAGCGGCACTTGCACCGAAATGTCTAGCTTCTCGGGCACCCAGTTGACCAGCTCAAAACGGCGCACCTGGACAGCCAGCACTTTGGGAAACGACGCAAACCGGGTAGACTTCACTGCCTGCGTCGCCCGCTCGCACGATGGGCACTGGTATCCGTCAACCGCCTCGTCTGCCGCCATCAGCTCCAGGCACTCGGCCAGCGATACAGGCGCAAGCCCGCTATCGATGGGCCGCTTGATAACTGGCAGCGACACTGATCTCGCGGGCTGCACTTGATAGCGCACCTTTTGGCACCCCAGGCACTGCAAGCGCTCCTCGGTGGTAAAGTCAAACACTTTGTTTGGATTGCTGTTGCCCGAGTTAACCGAGCGCTCAACCACATCGACTTGTTTCTCCAGATGGAGCAGGAACTCAAAGGCGTCTTGCTGGCGCATTGTACCAAACTCGTAGTGGTCCTTGGCAACCGCCGCCTTGAACGTCGATGGCGCAATGCCGGCTTGGTGAGCAAGTCCGCCCTCGCTATCAGTCTCCAAGTTGGCGTACCTGCCGCTCCACAGGCCGTTGGCCAGCTTGTGCAGCTGGCAAAGCAAGCACTGAGCGGGATTAGCCTGTGTACACGTAGCAAAGTGGTCAGCGGCCGTCGGGAAATAGCGGTCGCGGAAGCGGTCAATACCAAACACGCACTGCATAATAGACGCCATGTAGCACGAGTTGCCCAAGTTCTTCAGCCCCGTCAGCCCTGGCCCGGCAGCGGGCTCCAATTTGGCACCATCGGCGGTTGTCATGCTAAAGTCGAACTTTAGATTCTGATCCAGCTGCAACTCGGCTATGCTCTTCTCAGTCTTTTGCTGGGCCGCCACGTTGATGCCAAAGACTTTGAGATGGGCGGCCAGGTGCGGGTCCATCTTATTGTCGTCGCACGTATAACAATAAGCATCGGCCGTACCCTCGGGAGTAATGGTGCCAAGCTTGACTGACACACTGTGGCCCGTAGCCTCGTAGTGAGAGATGCCGTGGTTGTTCCCGCCGCTGCCGTCGTACTGCCGTCTGCCACATCCGACGTTACCGCAGGTCAGACACAGCCACAGATTCTCGCGTTTATCGCAAGCACTGCACTGGTGCAAGGTGTCGAGCGAGAACCCGTCCCTGGGCGACTGTCCTGACAGGTCATTGAAGTGTTGGCAGGCAGTGACTTCCTCCGCCCACGCCTTGATCTCATGCCCCTTGCTCGCCTCCACGGCGTGGATGACAGCCTGTACCGTGGGCTCGATGTTCTCCAGTCCGGACTCAACGCGGGCGCCGGAGCACCCCCAGCAGCGCACAAACGTCTGGTACTCAAAGTCGTCTGCTCCGGTGTCCTCGCGTATCTCCAGCTTTGTCAGCTTGGCGGGGCGCTCGTCGCTGGCGGAGGCTTTGGCGATGCGGCGGATGTTTAGCGTCAGGTAGTGCCCGCTCTTCATAGAGTGCTGGTGGGCGTGGTTGTATGGGCCTCCGGGGCATCCGCCGTTGAAGCACGAGAGACAGACGTCGACTCCCTCGGCCGTGTCTTGGTTGTCAAAGCACTGCGTGCATTCTTCTTTGTACACGGGAGTTGAAGAAGAGGGCCGCGTGGGCCTGGCAGTGAGTGCGTGTTCGCAAGTCATTTGATAAAGTGGAGTACAGGTAACAAATTTCAATAGATTGGATTTAGAAGAGGTGAAAGGCAAAGTGTTGAGCGAGAGACGGAGCTTGGCAGCGTCATCAGTGATTTACTTGATTTCTAAATTTGGCTTCGATATGCAGGTACAATACGTAAAATTTGTGAGAGTGGCGACCATGCAAGCTGTCACAGGGGTCCATTCATCTCTTACTCTTCCCCTTTCTACTTTACCAAGGTATATTTCTCTATGTAATTATATGTTTGTCTATTTGTGTTGTTGTTACAGTTATTTGTCGCGCATTAATCTTCAGTAGAGACTCGTTTATGTTATGACGAGCGAGGCCTATGGCGCATTCAGACGACAGTGCCAGGCTATGTCCGAGTACATGCGCACCCGGTTCCGCGACCTCAAATGGAGCCCCACGCCCCAGGCCCTAGACAGCATATGGGGGGACATACTAGTACACCGCCAAGTACTACAGGAGTACTGCGAGGACCTCATAACCACCCAGCCATCCCTGGCCAACGCCTTGGCGGCAGACAGATATCTCTGGAAACTAGTTTACTACGACGCCATACTCGAATGCCGCAAACGATTACGACTCCACGTGCCACAACATAGCCTGTCGCAGGGGTCGTCGATCGTGGGCAGTATCCGCAGCTCAGAGCTCCAGAGTAGCAGTAGAGACACCAGCGTATCGACGGAAGTGCCTCTCGAAGAATGGCAGCGTCAGTGGTGGTCAGTGATGCTGATGACGTTGTTCAACGAGGCACTGGGGTATTTCCAGTGTCTATACGATCTGGTGATACCACAGCTAGAGGGAAAAACGG
>JANBUP010000208.1:0-11138 GCA_027579525.1 Coemansia furcata | reverse complement strand
TCCAAAGGGCGGAATAACGCCAAATCAATAATGCACATCATCGCCACATTTGTTGTGCATGTCAGTCTAGCCAACATTGCCACTTCTTTGATAATGAACCTTGAAGGAAGCACCTCGGCAATTCATTAGCAATAAAGACGATGCTTGTGGACAACATATCAGTCGGGAATAGTGGTTTTGAATCAACAAAATGGATCCGCGAGATACAGAGCAGTGTTGCTCATATTCCCCGTAAACAAAGTCTAAAGAGCCGCGATCCTCTAAAGGCAAAGAAAAAAGCACAAGGCCAATCTCTTTCCGCATTTAGTTCCACATTTCCTTTTGCGTTGCTGTTCGCTTGTCGCTATCGATTAATCAAAAAAGATTCATTATGCACTCTATGGATATGCCATTGCACAAGTTGGGGAGACATGAGGGGTTTGCGTGTGGCGTATTGGAGTGACATGGCAAGATAGACGCGCCTCAATCGGATAATACGACCACCACCCATGCGCCGAAACGTCGACACGGTATCCACATGGAATATGATACAAGGAAGCTGCATTAATGGGCTTGTACACGCGCAGTATTTGAATCGGAATGGTGTTGCATTACGCGGTGGCGAAATGCTTTACAGAGCGCTCAGCTGAGTGCCCTATTGTAGGCAAAGGAATACGAATCTCCCGAACCAACATGTACGGATCGACAAACTGTTCAGCTGAGTAGGGTACCAGTATACGTTCGCGGCTCATTTGCGCATTGTCAATGCGGAATGCACGCAGTCGCATATGTTTGTATATGTCTGACTGCAGACAGACATGGTCGTTATGCACATACATTGCCGTTTTCATGTCTGTCTGACTGCAGCTCATCTCTCCTCACGCTACTTTGTTGCTTTACATTGCTTGCAATAGCTGCAATTGGAACCAGAAAACATTGGCGGACGATCATTTGCCATTTTATATTCTTTGCTAGTGCTTCAAAGGAACAAAGGACGGGAGATAAAGAAAAGGGCCATGTACGTTCTCTTCATTGCTGAGCGTGCTGAATACCATCCCCTCCTCAAAGGGCTATAAACAGAACATGCCATTGTTCTTCCGTTCTTTTGTCGCTTGGCACATCAAAGAAACAGACAAAGCAAATTGCCTTTTTTTGCAAGCGCTGCATGGAGTTGTGTAATCTATTAATTAAACACGCTTCTTAACGCTGCTTGTCTCGGAGGACTTTGAAATCGCCACCTAGTTTGGGGTGCAAGTATTGAGATAGCTTGATGTCTTGCAAAAAAAAACTCTATATCGTAAAACGCCTCTTACCTAACGTAAGTGACTAAAATTATAGCATACTCATCACAATAGACTCAGTGTACTCTTCGAACACCCCATCTATAGAGCTGTACCTATATGACTTCCCATCGTGTGGCTCGCTGCAGAATGCATCTGCCAGCTTCCGAATCTTGTCAACAAATGCTTGGCGTTGATGTTCATAGTCATAGAACTGGGAGTTGAATGTAATGCAAGGTACTTTAGCCGCCTCTGGTCCACACGGTGACGAACCATTAACGAACTTGCGATCAAACTCGTCCTTGTAGATCCAGTCACTGGTCAGATCTTCACTCGCCCTAATGTCCTCCATATGGCTAGTGATCGCATCCACGCTTATGTGGTTGTTAAACATATAGCTATCAACCCTAGTAATGACTGAGTTCTTGTGATAGACAACTATTACCTTGTGTTCCATGTTAGATACAGCGTTGGGAGTGCTTAAATACCTGCAATGTGTCGGTAGAGAGTAGTGATAAAGTAAATGTGGGTATAGAGAAGAAAGGAATTTAGCGACAAACATGGCTGATGCGTCAAATTTATACCAAGAACCTGTTGACTGTGCGTGTATGATTTTGAGTACTTCTTCGCCCTTATCATCTTTACGCAATCAACAGTTCACGTGAAAATAAGCCCCAGTCACCCTGCTCACCCAGTCAACGCATTGATTAGGGATTTGTGCTAGATCAGGTGCAATAAGGTCAGTTTGGCTCAGTTTCTACATGTTCTCCTGTTCTGACGAGTGGTTTTCATGCCGCACTGATGTGCAAAAGATGTGCAAAGTGTGAAGACAAAGGCTTATCGGTCGTTTTCTCAGTGACACTCCCCCATCCCTAAACATACTCCCCGCCAGAGCCATTGTTTGAAGCGGGGCGACGACGCAATGGCAATACATGGCGGGTCATATGCTTCAACCTTTAAATAGTGCAAAAAAAATCATACAAGTCGGCATGTTTGGCAGATCGGCCTGGAAGACGATTGGCCAAGCAGTTACTAACTACCTGAAATGTGCAGCAACCGGGTGTAAAGAAAAAAGAGGGCTTGGGTGACGAAGAAAGGGCGGCTTGGCGAGGGGGTCCGCCAGATATAAAAGAGACACGTTCGGCCTGGTCATTCCCCACCCGTCCTTTCTTCTCTTTTTGCCCATCGCCTGCCTAATCTTTGGCGTTACACACGCTTCAAATTTGCGATGGGCTCGGAGAATCTCTTTTAAGCACAGTCAGCGGCAGCCACATATGCCTTGCACACCTTTTTTACTCTTCTCGTCTTTAGTTGCGATGCCAGCGCTACTCATCCGGCACCCAGTTCATCTCGCGCATATATTACCGACGCAGCAAAGGCGGGCACCAAGTATAGTCAGGACCGAAACAAAAAATCGAGTCCGGGTCTGCTGCAGAAACGGCGGCGGCAAAATAAACGTCAAAGTCATTTGCGGATACATTGCAAACTATTTTAATTCGTTTTATGTGGATCCTCTATTCTCAATTTTGAAGGACTGGACCTGGGAGTGATTTGGACACATTCTAACTAATCCCTCCAAGTTGCTGGTAGGCAGTACAACTGGTTCAAAGAGAGGGTATTTGGGTGTGACAACAGGGGCATGTAATTGTAAATAAACTCTATTGATATGACATACCTTGACATTGAGCAGTAATCCAATGAGTTGTGCACAATATATTGATAGTAGTCATAAAAATCCATCGCCATGCTATTCAACTAGCAAGCATCTCAGACGATGAGCGTGGCACATAAACTCGGGAGATTCTACAACCGCCTTCATCATCTCCATAAAGTCAAGGCGTTGTTTCTTGTCCACGGCGGCATAGGTAAAGTTAGGGCAAGCTAGCGCTAGAGTTAGCACACATTTTACAATCTCCTCAAGATCGCAGGTATCGTCGTAGTTGACATGCCAGCACCGGAATCGCTCGCCTATCGGGGAGTAGTTTGTAAGCACGTGGTTTTGAGCATTCGCTTCGTCAATGCCCGTAGGAAGCGGGGTGAGTTGTGGAGCCCAGGTTTGCAAGTCCGAGAGAAGCGGAAGCGACTTGATTAATGCAATTACATCCCAGAGCGATGGAACGACATATTTCATGTACAGACGTTGGATATGCGTGTAGTTACAAAGCACCGAGAATGAGGGCAAGTACGCGATGTTGATTGGGACGCCCTCGATATGTACCACAGTTGCATGCGGAGCGAGGGCCAACAAAAACCGCACGAATGCAGCACAATCTGCAAAGCGAATTGGCACAAACTCGAGTATAAACACCCAATAATCCACAAACTGTAGCTTTGGGTGGCTGTTGAGAGTAAACACGCTGTACCTCTTGATGATCCCAACCAAAGTACCCGACAAATTGACTCGTAGGCTTTCGAGTGTGGCCGCGTTGCCTCTGAACAAGGTATCGTCATCAAAGGGATAGCCATGGTGTATACCCAAGCGCCGAAGTTTGGGAAACGGCACTGCGCCTTCAAAGACGCGGGATCCTGGGCTAGCCGAACTCGTATACAGACGCAATTCTAGGGCGGTCAAGTGTGGATACACTATGTAGCTGCCATCTGCGTCCTTGACGATACCAGAGATATCCAAGGTCATAGACGAGTTGATAGCCAATGTTTGGAGAGACGAAGCGCATTGTCTTGCAAGCTGTATAAACTTTTCGCTATCGTCGTGTATGTTGTACCGCAAGTCGGTTAGATCGCAAATGCCGTCGAGTTGAAGCATGTTGGACACGGATCTTTCATTCTCGAAAAAGCTGACGCGCTTAGCGAGCAGAAGGAGTTGTGAGACAAACCCGCCATAGTTCTGGTCAAGCCTTTGGTAAGCTTGACCTGTGTTGGAGGGCGTAAAC
The DNA here is from genome assembly GCA_027579525.1 of Coemansia furcata. Taxonomy (NCBI): domain Eukaryota; kingdom Fungi; phylum Kickxellomycota; class Kickxellomycetes; order Kickxellales; family Kickxellaceae; genus Coemansia; species Coemansia furcata. Next base: position 6,988 of record JANBUP010000208.1, on the reverse strand, counting down.
ACGTCAATCTCCACTAGCAGAGGCGCCAGCTGCTTGACCCACTGTAAAAGCACGTTGACATTGGCCTCGGCCTCGACTACATTGATTTCGTCCTCGTCCTCATACAAGCCATCGCCAGCAAACCTAAACACAATCTTTTGGGCAAGAGGAAAATGCAAGTTGCTGTATTCCGGACGCAATATCCGCTCCAGTGTATCGCCGTTGTAGATCTCCGACTCACGCAATGTGAGCTCGATTTCCTTGACCAGGTGGTGCATGGGAAGCTCAAGCTCTACAAAAATTTCTGGACGCGATGGCCATGGGCGCCTTATATTCTCCATGTGGTTGCAGGCATCTATTCTGTAGATATGGCTAAACCGTGAGCAAACAACGGCGCGAAAGTTGTGACAAACCCACAGCAGCGGAATTTGTAGCCGTTTGTCCTCCTGAGAGTATCTACTGATGCCATCAAATGACAGTCGAGAGTTGCCGGCAACATGATCGACTATCTTTTTGACGACTTGGGATGGGAGAATCTGAAATATCGACAAAGGCACCATTGAGCAGTGTGGACAAGAGTTAAAAGGCGATTAATAGAAGTATAAAATACGAGCAGGTTGAAGTAAGCGGAAGAGAAAGGCGAATAGTCGACGACAATCTTTGTGTACTGTTTGCATTATCCAGGTACGGGATTTACAAACTCCACTTGTCAATTTAATTTTATATAATCCAATCATCGAGAAGACAGCTGCAGACCGTTTCACACATTATCGCACTATGATGACATCTTTGTAAATACATCATTATGTGACATCATAATTGAGTAAATTCAAGCGACTGGTCATGTAATTGATTAAGGCAATAGCGTTGAATCAAGTGCCAGAGTATCTGGCACCCATTTTGCAAAAATGGAGGTGCACAATCGTTGAAATATATTTCAAAATTATGTGTCACTAACGTGTTCAAATTTAATTCATACTTGTTAAACTATGCCAATGGGTGCTTGTGAATATTATAAACCCAATATAATTCCGTGGGTACTAAAGGTTAGCTTCAACAGCTATTGTTTTGTCGCAGGAAAGCAATTAGCTAAACGGGCTAAAAGAAACAACTATAAATATATGTGCGACATAATGATGGCACTGCCTGTATGGATGTTAACCAGCACCTCTAGCCAATACAATATATTATCCTCGTATTCAATAGCATGCTCTCCTTTAAGTACTGTCGTGCACTTGGAGTGTGTTTAAAGCGAACACAAGCTAATAAATAGAAAAATGGAAAGCTCAGCACATAAAATGTAAACTAGTGGGAAAATACTTTGAGAAAAGATAGTATTTACTTGAAAAAAACACATGAGAAATTACTAGTAATAGTGTTAGTTGTGTAGTCAACACAATAGTTCATGAGAATCCTTACGCAAGTCCTTTGGATAGAATTAATCTGGAGATAATAGTGTAGATGACTAGTCGGACATTTCATCTGAAGATGAGGGTGGAGATGATAGTGTAGATGACTCGTCAGATATGTCCCCTGGAGATGTACTCTCATCTGGAGCCTTGTTATCCTCAAGATCCGTACCATATCCATACTTATACGTGGTAATTAGGTTGACTCCAGCTTTTGTCAGTGGTTGCCTAGTAAGCATATCTTTGACGTACTCTTCAAAGTTGCCAATTCCGCACATCTTAGGTAGTGCCAGAATATGGTTGTCAGATAGCACATAGTTTTCATAACTAACCTCACCAACAAAAACCAATTCCCCGTCTTGTAACTTGACTTGTGCCACGCAGTGTTCAGAGAATACATCAATGGGAGGTTTCGAAATAAATTCAAATACTTGGCCATATGTAACTTGGACATTTGCTTTAATGACATGAGTATCATACATTTCACCTTCTTTATATAAATAAATTATGATTGTTTGCGACTTGTCGGATGCCATGGTGATTGTGCTGATGATGGACTCTAATTGATTACAAATAATGCTTGAAAAGAGAAATAAGGTAAAGTAGCTGTTGTCGGGAAGAAGGATATTTGGTAAGAAGCAGAGTCGTCCCGCTCAATTTATAGCGAGGCTTCTATGCCAGACCCGAATTGGTTTGGGGGTGTTTTCTTCTTCCTCTCTCCACCGGATATTCACGCAGAAAGTCTCTGACACTTTGTAATAAGACAAATACTTACATCATTCCCCAACCTCAAGCAAGCTGTCCATCAATTTCACGCTATGATGTAAAGGTTTAAAGTCTTGACCGCAGTAAAGAACAGTTCTGGCCAAGGCATTGGTTAAGTGGTCGTGTTTTGTCAAGCACCATTATGTCAACCGTTCAAGTCACAAAGCTGCGGCCGGCAGTGCTGAATAGATGCCGCACACCCCTGGAGAATAAGTATATCTCTCTCGTGTGTCCAATTTTTTGCTAAACTGGGCCAAACAATGCTTGTATACCTAATATGTGTTTATAATATAAGGTATATTGTGTTAATGCCTGTAAAAACTTAAGACATTGACATAATATGAAAACCAAGTCTATTAAATTTGAGTGTCATTCGAGCTAAACTGAGAGAGGTGAACTGAGTTGACCTATATATGAAGATACCGGCGTATCTTGTGTTTATAACCCTCTTTATATCTTGGTGATATGTCTGACCCAACCTCAAAATAGCTAGGTAAGTCAGGGTCTATTTCTTCTGAATCAGATTCGGTTTCTACTCTTGCCCCGCCACTATTCACTGGTTCACATGTGTATTCGTCTCTTGCTTCAAAAAGAGCTTGTGCAATCTCTGACTTTATTTTTCAATAGTTCCGAAATCATAACTTTTGGACCATATAAAGTAGCTTTGATGGTCTGGAGTAACAATATTACCACCAATATTAATCACTTTAGGAAACTCAAAAAAAGAACCAAATACTTTGACCATATAGTAACTCCCCTCATGTACTTCAGAACACCTCAGCTTAAGAGGCGCATATATTCTCATATCAACAAATACATCAGATTAGTAAGTATCCACTTTGTGGGAAGCGTGTGGAAAAAACCAATAAACATGCATGGTGTGCATTATTTTTCGATTCTTGATGCTTTCACTTGAAAACTGGTGGTGGTAGGTGTCCAAAAATAAAGATGAATAGTAAATTGAAGTGGGTGGTGATACGAGGAAGAGAGATGTGTGGCAAGAGTGTGGGGGATTGCGCACTTTATGGTAGGAATTGGCCGCCTAGTGCAAAAGTGGTTTGGATCATGTTGCCACTCCATCCTCAACCAAAAATGCACACAGCAAGTCTCTGGTTCTTTGAAATATAGTGGCCTTGATTGAAGAACATGCCAAACCCCCATGACACCTGCTTTTTGTAAAAGACTGAAAACAATTAATTGGTGGCGAACACCTGCCAAAACCACTATGTTACTTGAAATTACAAACGTGGAATAGAAATCAGATGACCAAGACTTTTGTTGAAGCGAATTCAAGAACATTTCACCAAGGTTGTCAGAAGCCTGCCTTTCTGGTGTCTTTCGCTTCTTGTTTGCCAGCATCTCTTCATCTGTCACACCTGGGCTCTTGCTGCTAGCATCACGAGCAACCACGCTGCTTTCTAGAAACATGTCACCTGTCCTTTGAAATAGATTGATTACCAATTAATGTCTGGCTATCCAACAGTAGAACACCTGCCAAATCTGCCATGCTCTTTGACATTGTCGTAAATAATTACGATGAATGTAAGACCAAATTACCAATGCCAACGTTTATGTTACAAAGCTATCTGATGTTTGCTTAGGTCTATTAAATTACGAATATACTTGGCAGAATGGCTAACGAGTAAAATATGACACAAGCAAGCGACGTGTGGGTTTAGATCTATAAAAATTATTGGCAAGTGCCATGGATAAACTGTCTACAAAAAGTTAAATGTACTTTCGTCATAGGTGTAAGTTGTTAGGTCATTTAATCCACTGCAAAACTTGTCCGCCATCTTCATGCTGTCATCTATAAACCTTTGCGTATCGTCATCCTTAGCATCATAGTTGCACAGTATAGCCCATGTTTGACTCGTGTCAGAATCACCAGTGTCTGGTATGTTGGAAAATTCACAATGATTAATATCTTCATATGTGACAAAAGCATTGGAATACAAATCGGGGTCAAACTTTATCAAGAGTCTTAGAAAGCGAAGGCGGTCGCAGTCATCGCTAAAGACATAGTGACACACGTGGATAACCTCAGTGTCTTTACGATAGATGGCTTTAACTCTGTGTTGCATAGCTGATATGTTGAAAAGATATTGAGAGAAATAGTGAAGAAATGAGAAATGAGCGACAAGAGCCACGGCTAACAAGCCAAATTTATGTGGTTCTCCAGTCAATAACGTTTGCATGCCTTTTGGCCATGTTACTTGCATCCCAAAAAAAGTTCACGAGATAAGCCACTTGTTCTATTGATATCAACATGAGGTAAACAGGTGTTATGCTGACTGTAGGCTAAGCTTCCGACAAACGCCGCGCCTCATTTAATGTCGTCGTTGAGCAGTAGGTATCATTTGAGAGACGATAATCCGGTAATCACGAACACATGCATCCCCTAATGGCTTTAGCTCAGAGAGGGCGCAGAGCTTGGAGTGCGAGTATTTTGGCTCACAAAAAAAAATTGGTTGTAAAAGAACCAAATAAAAATACTCTTCACTCTATCGTCTCTTACAATAAAATGGACGAGCCCACTCCGCTTCTCCAGACTGCCGGTTCAGGAGGCGCTGGTCTCTACATGTTTATCGGCACATTGGTAATTGTCCTTGTAGGCGCCTTTGTTTGGTACCTGTTGAATAAACAGTCAGCGGCCATCAGCAGCAAAAGCATGGCCTTGGCATCGGGCAACAGCATACACGGTCTCTCCTCGGCACAAAAGAAGCGCAACAACGCAATTGTCGTAGTTGGTCCCATGGGTGCGGGCAAAACCGCGCTTTGGACTCGCCTGCGCTTCCCCGACTCTGCCGCGCAGCCTGAGACACAGACGTCAATGTCAGTCAACGCCGCCGAAGCGCATATCAATGATTCCAACGCTTACTTGGTCGATATACCGGGACACCAAAAGTATCGGCTGGACAGGGATTCATATCTGCCTATGGCGCGCGGAATCATCTTTGTCGTTGACAGCACTCGTGTTGCCGAGGCTATTCGGTCTACTGCTGAGCTCATCTACGATGTTTTGGCGAACAAAAAAGTCCAGGCCAACGAGACTCCCTTGCTTCTGCTTTGCAACAAGCAGGATGGCCCGATGGCCCTGTCTAACGCTCGTGTGAAGGCTCTGCTGGAGGACGAGATTGATAAGCTGCGTGCCTCACGCCAGGCTGGGCTAGACAGCTTGCGCGATGCTCATGTTGCGGCTTCGGGTGCTGCTGCTGGCGATGACGATGACGCGGCGGCTGACGAGAGGATTAGCGACTTTCTGGGATATGACGGCAAAAGGTTCTCCTTTGAAGATTTGCCCAATCCCATCCAACTCAACGAGTCCACGCTGGTGCTGGGCCACGACACTAGCGGCCTGGAGCAAATCGAGAGCTGGATTGCTGATACTCTTCACTCATAATTCAACAGTTGTCGCATGCAATTGAGCTAATTATATCAAATTCGAATACACAAGCAAGAGTAAACGCTACTAGCATATGTCAAGCGGTCGACGTGTAGTGATCGGAGGGCGCAGGAGGCGTCCTAACCACCGATGCATCTGTGACGGGACTGCCGACATTCGACCGCCTGCTAACGAGCTTTGACATGTAGTCCACGACAAATTGCTTGATTTTTGCCTTTTTGTGTTGACCCAAGTCGATGAGCTTGGCCGGATCGAACGTGGACGATTTGCGCTCCTTCTCCATCAGAACCTTTGTAATCTTTTTGGCCTCGTGCTTAAAGTCGTCGTGTCCCAGCTGACCCTTGTACTTTGTCATTGCCTTGACAACAAAGGCGGCCAGCTCAGAGGTAGCCTTTTTCTCGAGCTTTTCGCGCTTGGCCGCCGGTGCTCCAGTGCTTGCCGCTGAAGTGGCTGCAACGCCAGATAGCGAGTTAGCCGAGGTGCGTCGACTGAGACCGTTGGCGAGGCGCTTGGTATCTACCATTGATGAGGACCGGGCGAGCTTTGTTGCTGGCTCATCTTCGGTATCGGGCGTCACCAGTTGCGTTGCCGACGACATAGGAGCTGTATCGCCACCCTTGGACTGGCGCATACCCAAGCGCCATGCGCGCTCAATAATCTCGTCGACTTTGGCCTTGGATACGCCGTTGACCTTCACATCGTCTGTTGCCGCTGCCGCCGCTGCCGCCGACACGGGGGACGCTGATACTGAAACAGACGGATAGCCTCTACTGCCATTTCGACTACCGGCCGCTACTGACGTCCATCTATCTGCCCCAGTAGATGCGGCTGGTATAGACATTGATACCACGCGAGACCCGTGTGCTGAAGATGCAGGCCCTGTCGAGGTTGCGCCAGAGCTCCCCTCAACTTCGCCGAGCCCAAGGCTTCCGCGCTTGCTGTCAACAGCCATTGGCGACCCGACAGTGAGATCAGAATCGGTGGCTAAAGGCGGGTCCCATCGGGTCTCTTTAGTGGACTCGTGGTAATAGTAGGGTATGCCGTTGTTCGAATACGCCGTCCGCCAACCAGGGGCCAGACGCAGTTGTTGTTCCGAGTGCGATTCCGAGGAAGGAGCGGCGCTGTCACGTCCACTACTGATTCGGCTATGACCAGTGTCTGTTGCCGAACCAACTCGCTCTCTGCTCGCGTCAGCAGAGTACGACTCATCGCCATATCCACTGGCCCGATTATATCCATGCCCACTCCAGCTAGTGTATCTACTGCGCGGATTATGTGTCGAGGACTCACGATGCGTGGCACCAAGGTTGTTGACGTATGGCCTACTAGGCGGATAGTCGCTCGCGGCCGAACGTTGGACGCGAGAGTAAGAGGACGAGGCGTGGCGGAAGGACGAAGGTGATCGAGATCGAGACATGTGCGAGCCATA
>JANBUP010000207.1:0-11202 GCA_027579525.1 Coemansia furcata | reverse complement strand
AAATGGGAGTTTCATTACTTTGTTCACATTTATATTCCACAATCACCATACCTTTATCTGCCTCGGTCAATACAGCCTGCATTAAATCTTGAAATTGTATAAGCTCAATATTAACTTTATTACCAGCATATATAATGATGAAATCACTTTTAAACGGATATTTCGTAATATCATCCTTGTCTTTAACCCATTGTCCTCGGATAGGATCTCCAAAGTGGGCCACCAAACCTCGTGATATTTGATCACTATTAGCCTTTTTATATTCTATACCAAATGCGCGAAGGGTCGTGGCTCTTTCATACTCAGTTGTTTTTACTGTAGCTTTGAAATGAACCTGTATACAATCGCCTCTTTGTACAGCATGAAATACAGTCATGTTATACGCTTTTTCTTCTTCCATGGCCAATAATTTCAATCAATGCGATTATAGAGTAAGCTAAATGCAGTGTGTAAGAAAGGAATAGATGTGATGGTACTTTGTCCAGAATAAATTCATTCCGGAGGGCGCGCTTCTTAAATAAGGGAGAGGAGGTGAGAAACAGTTTATCCCTTCAGTCAACCCTCAGCAGAATGGATGAGGACAGACTTACCAATTAATCGCTTTCCGATGGGCAGACTCTATTTTTCGTCTCAAGCTATTATTTGTGCAGTCCCCCATGTTTTGCTACTAGAGACTCAACCAATAACGTAGCGTCTTGTTTCTTTTTTTAACAGAGCGGACTTTGGGGGAGACTTCTAAGATATGCTTTTCCCAGGTTTGACAGCCTGGAAATTGGAGAAATTTCATCGGTCCTTCCATTCGAGGTGACTTTTCTCTAAAATTTGAAAAACAGCCCTATTTCCTTCATTTTGGCGAGAATTTTCTTGGAAGACTTCAAAGGTGCCTTTTATGCCAAGCTGTCTATTTTTCCTCCCCACCCAAGCCTCCCCTTTTTCTTTGTCCCTTGCTGCGACACATATCGGCTGAACAGGAGCTGGCTGGCCAATCACCTTTCAGGCGAATCTGCCAAAGATACCGACTTTCATGATTCTTTGTACTTGTATAAACTGAGGCATATGACCCGCCACCATGTATTGCTGTTGCGTAATTGCCCCCTTCGGACAATGGCTCTAGCAGGGTGTATGTTTGGGGGAGGGGTGAGGGGTCTCACTGAGAAAACGAGCGACAAGCATCCCCCTTCACACCCCGTACAACAAGACATGTCTTCCACGCGGTTCCATGGTAGATGCATGTAGTGAGTGGGTCGAGTCGAATCGCATTTACTGGCCATGTGGGTAGCTGTACCTTGATGCGAAGCTGGTCGTCCTTGTCCATCACCCCTTTAACATCTTAGGCCCAGTCATTGGATATTAGGATGGATGGCGTAAGGATAAACGCATGCGCTAACACAGATAGCTTGCCTTGGCGCACCTCTTTCTCGGCTTTGTTCAAGGGCTGGATTGTTGAGTTGTGTGTACACATCGCCATGCGTGTCAGCGTCACCGCCACTGCCAACGCCAAAGTGTACCATGGGTCATTGCAGATGTTTGCGCAGTGAAAGATGGTTGCATCACTCACCAGCTGCTGGGCTCAGAACCATCAAGTGGCGTAATCTCTTTTTCCTTGGTATAAAAAGCTTGGGATCAATTCACCTCTTTTCATTCCTCTGAATCAAACTTTTTAAACCTTATTTCACAATACTGTAAACCCTCGACATATTTTTATTTTTTTTATTTCTAAATGGATAATGCGACAGGTGGCTAGATGATCACTGACTATAGCCACCTCAAAGCAGACTTTTGCGCCCTGTTTGCGTGTGTGGAGGCCACAAGGCAAGAAGTTCATTCAAACTTGTACCACACCGCCTGTTCTTATGATAGGAGTGTCGACACAGGCGATGACATTGTTAAGCCACTTACAGCGACTCGCATAAACGAGATAGTGCAAGATGTTCTCTCTAAAAAGGCGACATGGGCAGAGCTACGCGAGCAGTATCCACCAGGGCAGCCATGCCTCGCGCCCCTCATCACCACACTCAGTGCCAGTGAAACCGTCACAGGCACAGAGGTCACAGATCTGGACGCCATTCTCATGGTAGATTCAGTCTACCACCAGGCGGCGGCTATGGCGGCTTATGGCTACGAAATTCTGAACTTTTCTCTTGATGGGGCGCAAGTCAACCAGAGGCGGGTGAAACAGGCAAGCGACATATTTGCCAAGCTATGTACTATGTTAACTGACACTCGCGACCGACACATAGACTTGGTGGCCAGAAAGATTGCAGAAAAGGGCAACACCTGCAGACATGAGCAAAGCATGTCTAGGGATTTGGAATCAGAGTCAGTTGTGGAGTCTAAAAGCACTGCTCCCGTTGAGCCCACTATTCAGCACCTTGACCCGATTGTGCATCGACGGAGAAGGCGAGTTAACAGACTCGGAGCTAGTGAGCGTAGCCACCCTTATTGCCGCAGGCGCAGTTATTTGGAGGACTCGGCGCAGTCGCTGCCTGGCCGTGGTGCGACGCAAGCAGTTGGTTCCACAACAATTGCCCCTCTACCCAATCCGTTAACTAATACCAATGATAGTCATGAATCAGGTAGATGTGTGGTGGATGAACCAATTGCCGCCACTCCTACCACGGTATCGAATCCTGATGGTATGGATAGTATTGACAGACCATCAGTAACCGATTTGCCAGAGGCATTAGCTGCCAGTCCCAGAGCCAACAGATATACGCTACGGGCGAATCTAAGCCGTCGTAACGTCATCCGTAATGGTCTCTTGCGTCACGGATATCCAGAGTCGGCCATTAAGGCCTACTTTAACCAATTCAGCGAAGGCACCAAATGCAAAAGTGACGGCTTATGGAAATCCTGGGCAGTGTGGTGTGTTGAGAAGGGTATAGATCCTTGTAGGCCGTCTGACATGGACCTAGAGACCTATATTTCAGAAAAGCGTTGGAAAGAGACATGGAATAGTCGGGTTAGAGACCAGATCAAAAGCGTATGGTTAATAATTGAAGGGCGCCCACCACCAATAAAACAAATTCGTAGGAGAATTTGAGTACTTCTCCTGTTGAACTATCATGTTACATATTGATTTCATTGACGCTGACTACAGTATATAGCCTCGGCCTGATTGCAAACATGCTGATCTTTGTTTGCAAAGGAGCGCCTTAAGGATTGCAAACAATTGATAGTATCTGAAAATGCATTTGATTTATCATCTGTGGTCGTATTGATCACCACATAGGATTACATTGAAAGATCTGTTGATAGTTTTTTTTTTTAGAGCTGCAGGTAAGCTTTGTCAGGCAAGCATAATCTTGCACTGGTCAGCTAGTGGTTGGGGGTTTTTTGTGTTACCAACACATCTGGCGTCAGCAGACAGTATGAGGGATGTGTCAGCTGTCACCTGCTCTGTGTGGACTGTTGGGCCCTGAGGATTGTCGCGTGGATCTAGAATAGACGCAATAGGCCAAAAGTGCCGGGTGGATTAAGGGTGGTTGATTAGATTAATTTAATTGTCATCGCTTACAAATGGATATTGGGGGACTGGACTGGTGATTATCAATTGAGGGGAGGGAGGGGCCAGACTTTCTATTATTGTTCAGTTAGAACATAAGAAAAAAAAACCGCAAATATAAAAGGGACAAGGCTGCGGGCTCTCATCTTTTTTCCAAGGACGCGACAAGTTTATATTCACTTATACTTTTATATCTATTAATTATCATGGGCAAGCCAAAGGTTCTCGTTATCTACTACTCGACGTACGGTCACGTCAAGACGATTGCTCAGGCAGAAATGCGCGGCCTGCAAAAGTCTGGTAAAGTCGATGTTGAGCTATACCAGTTTGCCGAGACGCTGCCAGGCGAGATTCTCGAGCAAATGCACGCAGCGCCACGCGACACATCGGTGCCTGAGATCACGCCGGAGATATTGGAGAAGGCCGACGGGTTCCTCGTGGGATTCCCCACGCGCTTCGGCGTAGCGCCGGCGCAGGTCAAGGCCTTCTTCGACGCAACGGGCTCGTTGTGGAGCCGAGGCGCGTTGCTAGGGAAGCCGATGGGTCTGTTTTTCTCAACGGCGTCGCAGCATGGCGGACAGGAGTCGACGGCGTTTTCGTTCCTGCCACATTTGGCGCATCACGGCCTGATGTACGTGTCGTTGGGCACGCCAAGCCCTTATATGTTCGAGAATGACGCGATCGTGGGTGGGTCGCCGTGGGGTGCCGGTGTTATTGCTGGCTCGGATGGCAGCCTGCAGCCCACTTACAAGGAGATTGAAATCGCAGAGATCCAGGGCGAAAAGTTCGCGGAGATCACTAGCAAGCTGTTGGCCCCCGATCGGGATCTCACCCAGCCGCCTGCTGCTGCCGCTACTCCTTCTGACAATCAGCAGAGTGGTGCGGCAACACCGCTATCGACGGGCTCCAACAAGTCCAAGTCGAATGGGCGGATGAGGCAGTTCGTTGATAAATTCAAGAATCTGTTCAAGTGATCATCTTTATTCCCACGCTGACCTTTTTTCCCACACGCCAAGTGAGGAGACATTGTCCGCGCGCTCAGGCTCCCTCTCGTATTTCTCTCTATTTTTTTTATTCGTTCCTTTATATAATTTTTATTACTATGCGACTACAATTACCCCGTACCATGCTGCTGGTCAGCAGATCATATAGCTACACAGCTCGGCTAGCGCTCCCGCGTCAACAGCGCCGGTGCTACTCGGCGTCGGTGGACAGCAGCGTTGAGCCTATCCGGGGGCTGGACATGGGGGTAGCGCATAGCAAGCTGCTCCTGCGCACAGTAGCGTCACTGCGGGGCAATGCGGAGCTGCAGGCGGCGGGTGTTAGCGAGGGGGACAGCAAAAAGATGAACATGTGCCAGGCGATCAACGACGCCATGCGGCACACGCTGGCGACGGACGACACAGCGGTTGTGTTTGGCGAAGACGTGGCATTCGGCGGGGTGTTCCGGTGCTCGGTGGGGCTGGCTGAGGAGTTTGGCAACGAGCGGATATTCAACACGCCCCTCACGGAGCAGGGCATTGCCGGGTTTGCCATTGGCATGGCGGCGATGGGGCACACGGCGGTGGCGGAGATCCAGTTTGCGGATTACGTGTTTCCGGCGTTCGATCAGATCGTCAACGAGGCGGCCAAGTACCGGTACCGGTCGGGCAACGAGTTCAATGTGGGCGGGCTGACCATCCGCGCACCGTGCGCGGCGGTGGGGCACGGCGGGCACTACCACTCGCAGAGCCCCGAGGCGTTCTTCGCCCACGTGCCGGGCATCAAGGTGGTCGTGCCGCGGTCGCCCATCCAGGCGAAGGGCCTTCTGCTGGCGGCCATCCGCGACCCCAATCCGACGCTGTTCTTCGAGCCCAAGATCCTGTACCGCTCGGCGGCCGAGCAGGTGCCCACCGACGACTACGTTCTGCCGCTGTCCAAGGCCGAGATAGTGCGGCCCGGCAAGGACGTGACGGTGGTGGGGTACGGGGCGCAGATATACGCGCTGGAGAACGCCATCCAGATGATCGAGCGCGATATGCCCGGCGTCACGTGCGAGCTCATTGATCTGCGCACCATTCTGCCCTACGACGCCGACACTGTGGCTGAGTCTGTTGCGAGGACCGGCCGCTTGGTGGTGGCCCACGAGGCGCCTCGAACCCAGGGCTTTGCTGCTGAGCTGGCGGCCGAGATCCAGGAGCGGTGCTTCCTGAGGCTGGAGAGCCCCATCGAGCGCGTGTGCGGGCTGTTTGTGCCGCATCCGCTGGTGTTCGAGCGCTTCTACATGCCGTGCGCTGTGCGTTCGTACGAGGCTATACGCCGCTCGCTGACCTACTGACATGGCGATGTTGTCCGGGAACGTTGCACAAATTAAGTCTGATCCAATGGCTGTTAACAAAAGCCCCAACGTTAGTGGTACGAGCTCAATGTCTAGAGCTCTAAATACACAAACGAACGTAATCTTTTTTTCGCTTCTTCTTCACTTATTTGTCATCGTTTAGTAGAATCCTTTATTTTTTATCATGAGTTATAGCGGCAGGGCATACGACGACAATAATCGAGACACATATCTCAGCAATATTGGACAGTATTCAGGCAGCAACGCACACCTGCCATCGGTGGATATAACAACAATGCAACAGCAGCCACATGGGGGAGCGTACAGCGAGGCATCGTGGCAGACACCGCGGCCGCCAGAGCCCGCGCAGTCATCAGCGCCTGCTGGGGGATTAGAAAGCGTGGGCGGGAATCAGCAGCAGAAGGACAAGCGTGGCAAGCCGGTGGACCAGCGGGGCGTGGTGGGGATGAACACCATGAGCCACTGGCGGGCGCTGCGGTTCATCGTGTACGTGGGGACGCGGCTGACGCAGATCGTAGTGGCGCTCGTGTGTATTGGGTTTCTGGCGCAGTCGCGCAAGCAGCGGCCGACGCAGGACGACGACGTGACGGAGCGCAATACGGAGATCGCCGTGTTTGTTGTGGGCGGGATTACGGCGGCTACGGCGGCAGTGTCCATAGTGCTGCACTTGTTTGCGAAGACGCGGAGGAGGATCGAAAAGTCGCGGACGGCGTGGTTTACGCTGGCTCTCAACTTTTGTATTTTCATTACCTGGATCATCCTCGTCCTCATCAACGTCGTTGTTGTCGATTGCTCAAGGAAGGGCGATGGCGTGTGGTGCAGGAATAAGAAAAACAGCCTGGCTACAGGCCTCGTCTCCGCCATGCTCGCCCTTGTCGTCGTGCTGAGGAGCTTTAGCGTGCTGGTTAGGGCCGATCGCATCAAGCTGTGGAATCAACCGGAAAAGGCCTGATCCTGGGAATCAAGTACCCGTGTAGAGTGCATCTGGCTTTTTGCTCTCAGCTCTTATTTTTTTTACTTAACGCTATTTCTATAATTCACTTTTTTAAAATGACTAGTACTCTGGACAGCTTGAATTTCCTGCGCCGGCCCCTGCCTAGCAGCAGCAGCGTTCTTTCGGGAATTGGCGTCGGGTCAGCCACCTCATCACATTTATATGGAGTGACGACAGAAGAGAAAATAGTCATAGACATTGGCACCCACACTCTACGCGCCGGGTTCTCAGGCGACCACACACCATTACACAGCAGCACACTGAATACCTCATACACTCTGGCCGGTGACACGATAATGCGGACCATCGGCCACGCCACACACAACGTAGTGACGGCGGAGTCGGAGGAGGAGCTGGAGGCACGGCTCATCGAGCACCTGCGCGACATGTACCGGCGCGATCTCCTGGTGGACGCGCGCACGCGCAAGGTGGCGCTTGTGGAGAGTGCGCTGGCGCCCGTGGGGCTGCGGCTGGCGGTGGCACGCGTGCTGCTGCGCAACCTGCGCGTGCCGCAGGTGTCATTCTACCCGGGCAGCGTAGCCGCCCTGATGACCAGCGGCTCGGTGCGAGCCGGCTTGGTCATTGACTGCGGGCACCGCGTGGCGTCGGTGACACCGGTGTACGAGGCGCGCGCGCTGCCGCCGTACGCGACGTCGACGCCGCTGGCAGGGGCCGCGCTGTTTGCCAATGTGCGCGGGCTGCTGCAGAGCCACGCGCGCTTTGCACCGGCTTCCTCCGGCGATGACGTCGACTGCCGGGGCGACGATGTGCTATCGGACTCTGTTGTTAGGCATGTGATGACACGGCTCCTGCTGGCTTCGCCTATTGCGCCGCCCGATGGGCTGCGCGCTACCCTGGGTGTTGCTGGCGATGACTGCCCTTTGTCGGATGAGTTGGCGGCGTTCTATGAGTCCAGCTCCTCGTGCATGGGTGCTGTGACGAGGCTGACTGTCGACACACGGCGCTATGGGCGCGGCCTTTTGTCGTTTCCCAGCTGGGTGCGCGAGCGCGCCGCTGAGCCCCTGTTCTGTGGCGACCCGGCTGCCGACCACCAGAGCATCCCCGATGCCGTCGTGCAGTGCGTGGGCCGCGTGCCCGTCGACATCCGCCGCGCGCTCATCGCCAACGTGCTTGTCATCGGCGGCGTTGCTGACCTGCCGGGCTTCAGGCACAGGTTGTTGAACGATATCGTGGCGCGCTTGCGCAGCGACCGGAGGTGGGCGGCGCTGGCTGCTGACGCTGCGCTGGTGGCGGATTCGGGCGCGTTTGCACCATCAGAACAGGCATGGGTCGGCACGTCGCTGGCTGTCGCTGCTAAAATTGGGACTGTGGAGGTGGCTCGCGAGGACTTTGACGGCTGCTCTCTGCCTGACTGGACTACCATTGTCTCCCAATAGTCCTCTTCGATGATGATTTATTTCCAAATGTTATTCCAATTCACTAGAAACGAATCTAGTTGCTCAAATGTGGTGTCTATAAACCTTGTCATTAGTCCCTAACCTTAACCAATCCTTCAAGATCCATTGCACCCTTATGTATATCTTCAAATGTATACTTTAACCCTGTTCTGGCGCTATAGTCGTTGACTAATTGCTGAATTGTCTCCGAGTTTAAGTTGACTTTTGCCAATTCTGCCAAAGGTTCAGCTTTGACTTTACAATTGCTAGAAGCAACGAGTATGGCAGCATTTCCATTAATAGCATCAAACCTATACTCAGCATTTGTTGCCCATTCTTGTTTGTCAGAATTACAATAAAACACGCTCATACCTGATAATCCTGAACATTCATCTTTAATTCTTTGTTGGAACGAATAAAGACTTACTTTAGAATCTTCTTTAATCGTATAGAGTCCTAATAACGTGATCATACGCTCCGAATCATCAACCGATCGATACACAAATACTGCTAAAGTGGAGGGTATCTTCTGAGCCATTAGTTTCAAGCCGTGATAGAGTAAGCTAATTGTAGTGTGTAAGAAAGGAAAATATGTGATGGTACTTCGTCCAGAATAAAATCCCTCCAGATGGGGGCGCTTAAATAGGGTAGACGGGATGGAGGGGAGGAGTGGAAACAGTGCTTTGCTCCAGTCAAAAGTGAGCATATTGGGTGAAGACAGACTTGCCAATTAATCGCTTTCCGTTGGGCTGTTCTCTTCTATCCTTTGATGCTAATATTCGCACAGCCCCTTCCCCCAATGATTTACTATTTGAGACTTGGCCAATAGCACAGCTCTACTTATTTTTCCAAGCTGCCCATTTCTTCGTTGGTATTTAAAAATGTTCTGATCATCCTTTTTACGCTCTTGTTGGTGACTTGGAAAATAGCACAGTGCTCGGGTTTTCCTTTTTCGAGCGGATTTTCTTTGAAGGAGCCTTTGAGGTGTGCCATTCCCGGCCTACACAGTTAGAAAGTGGGAGTTTGCGCAGAAAAGCTTCCTTTTGCGGCAGCCATTTCTTCAAAATTTGAAAGAACAACATCCTTTCTCTCGTTCTTGAGTGGATTTTCTTTGAAAGAGCCTTTGAGGATTGGCCAAACCAGGCATTCCCAGACTGGTGCACAGTGTCTTGAAGCAAACCACTTTTTGCCAAGCTGCCCATTTCTTCCTTGGTATATAAACATTTTCTGTTCATCTTTTTCGCATTCTAGCTAGAGACTTGGCCAATAGCGCAGTGCGTTGCTTCTTTTTCAATGAAGTTTCCTTGAATGAGCCTTTGAATATTTTCTCTGACCAGATTATGCTGTTTGAAAGTGGGGAATTTGCACCAGAGCGCTTCTTGCCAAGCTGCCCCTTTTTTCTTGATATGACCTTTGCATGTTTTCTTAGCCCAGCTTCCAATAGTTATAGATAGAGACTTGTTCAACGCTGTCCATCCCAGTGTGCCAACCTTCTCATAACAGCCCCTCAACAGCTGAGAAGCGCTGTGCGGATTTGCTAAGTGAAATGGTACTGACGTAGATAGAGTTTATTACTAGAGATATGTGTCAATAGGTACCGATGACTATACTTGAGTCGGGCGGGCGGTCGGCTATATATGTAAAGTCAGACGTTCTGAGAGAAACCTCTCAGACTGCTGTCACTGCGAGCATTGCGCACGAGGGGCACTCGCTCATTGTTCGTCCGCTGTGGGCTAGGCATGGTGGTGATTTTGCATGTTCCTGCGAATTGGATAGTGGGTACTTATCTTGAGTGGCAACTCATTCAAGCTGCCACAGTTAGATGAGCACAAGAACTTGTAATTCAAACACAAGTAAACATCTCACTAATTAACGATTTCCTAGGCGGTGCTCTATTGCGCAGCTTCATTTATTTAATACTCTACATTTTGTGATATTAAGCATTTTTATATTGTTTGCCAAAACTCCTAGTGCCTTCATCATTTTGTGGCAGAATTTTCTTTGTTCTGTGTTGAGCAGTTTAAATATATTAGTATCTATTACTATAAAAAAAAGCTAGCTATGTTGGTAGTTGTAAAGTCGTCAAAACATAAATATTACTGTTGCTTCTCAGTCCCTGACACTGGCTTGGACTAATCGACCTCACTCGGATCAACGAACTACTGACCCCATCCGCTTGAGCAAACATTGCCTGCCGGATTAGTATAGATGCCCCAGTAGTTTCCTTATTCTTGCCTTAAACATAGTCTAAAGCTATTCGGATTGCTTCCGGAAGTACTCACATCAACTGCTGCATCTCAGTTGAAGGAGGGATAAACAGCATTCACTATCTTCTGATGCCAGAGAATCGAAATTATCCTCGTTGGAAATGGGTTTATCTATACTTGAAGTCTGAACCTATATCCGCTTCAGTCAATTGAGCATTCAATAAAGTGTCCATCGGAATAGACTCGATATCAATTTTACCAGTAATAAATAAAATGACACAGTTACCTTTAATCTCTCTATTTGTATCCGTTGTATAAATATCATACTTAATCCACCCTTCCCCGTCAAAACCTCCAGAATAGACATCCGCCCTGTTCGATATCTGACTGTTCTTCCTTTTAATTGCATCAGCATAAGTGATCATGGTCTTGGCCCCTGGAAAATCGTCTGTTTTAA
Source organism: Coemansia furcata (assembly GCA_027579525.1). Lineage (NCBI taxonomy): Eukaryota > Fungi > Kickxellomycota > Kickxellomycetes > Kickxellales > Kickxellaceae > Coemansia > Coemansia furcata. Next base: position 304 of record JANBUP010000207.1, on the reverse strand, counting down.
AATTTCCAATGACTTCCATCGTTTCTACTCTATTTGATAACTTAGCATAGAATACATTAATGTTGAACCCTTCTGCCATGGCTAATAATATCAAGAAGTGCAATGATTGAGTGAGCTAAATGCAGTGTGTATGAAAGGAATAGATGTGATGGTACTTCGTTCAGAATATATTGCCTCCAGATGGGGGCGCTTAAATAGGGTAAACAGGAAGGAGAGGTGGAGTGAAGCAGTTCTTTTCTTCAGCGAACAAACAGCATATCGGATGAGGACAGACTTGCCAATAAAATGCTTTCCATTGGGCAGC
>JANBUP010000206.1:0-11223 GCA_027579525.1 Coemansia furcata | reverse complement strand
AAGTACCTCGTTGGGCTAGTATCTGGTGCGTGGGTGGTCAAATTGGAGTGGCTGCTGGATAGCGTCAAGGCGAAGAAACTGCTGACAGAATCGGAGTACGTTATTTCTGGAGACACTGCCATGCCTCAGTATGCGCTGTTTGGCCCACGGCCCGTTGGTCAGCTGCTTGCTGGGTACTCGATTTATGTGTGGAGCGACGAGAAGAGTAAATCGGCGGCTCATACGCCAGACGAATTGATGGACCTGATACGTGTTGCTGGGGGTGAGATTAAGACCGAGTGCCCAGCAATGTCCGCCGAAGAGGAGGGTTCGGACAATGACGAGACAAATGGCGCGGTGGGTCTGGGGAACCGAACGCAGGGAGATAAGGCGATCAGCACCCTGGCACCCAAATACCGGGAGTTATTCGAGAAACCCGTACACAAAGATAAGACAATAATACTGGTGGACACGGGCGACAAGGCCACTACTGGCTCGCGCTGCGCGTCGTTCCTAGACACAGTCATGGAGCAGGCAGGCGGGGGACTGGCGTGTAGAAGCAAGTCGTGGCTATTTGATTGTATTTCAGCCAACACGATAATCTAAGTCTAGTATCCGCAACCATTTGCATATCTCATATTCAAAGCGAGATAGTCAATGCGAGCCGAACATCTTGCGGAAGAAGGATTTGGGCACAGTGGGCACAGCCGAGCCATTGCCTGGGCTGGCCGAGGCGTGGGGGCTGGCGATGCTGGGGCTGGGGCGGACCTTTGCGTGCTTCGCAGAGCGCTTGTACTGGTCAGCCAGATAGGTGATCTGGCGGTTGTTGAAGGCGCCCCGGCGCTTGTGGCGGACATGCTCGATGGAGTCCAGAGGATCCATGCCCTTCTCAATGAGCGCAACGGCGACCAGGACGGGGGCGCGGCCGAGCCCCGCCACGCAGTGCACAGCGATGGTCTTGGGGACAGGCTGGTCGGCGGCATCGGTGGCAGCGTCGCCGAGGCGCTCGTTGACGAGGTCCAGCCACTGCTTGAGCACGGGAGGCGGCGGCACGTCGCCGTCCTTGAATGGCAGATCATGGACACGGACACCATGGGTCTCCAGGCGCTCCCTCAGGTAGGTGGGCTCGCACACACGGACGACATCGGTGACATTCAGGCGAGCAAACTCCTAATGGAAAAGAAAGAAGGGGATTAGTACGGTGGGGGGGTTTTTTCTTGTGTTCGATGATGGTTCCGAGATACTGTACCTTCAAATACAGAGCGATGGTGTTGTTGGTGGGACAGTCCATGATAAGGAAGCGCAAATCTCTGTCGTACTCGATGAGGGAAAAGCTGTTGGCCAGGGGTGAGCTCTTTCCCAATGGCTTGCGCGGACCGGCGGCCGGCGTGTAGTATGCAGACATTGAAGCCATTTTTTTTGTGTTTAGGGGGAGATAAAGGCAGACGAGTTCAGGCCAAACGAGGCAATTGACAGTTTGGACAGAGCTACTTTGAACCAGCTGGTCACGCCACTGTTCATTTGTGGGGGGATTAATAGGAGGGAGAGGAAAAAAGTATTAGACAGAGAAAGAAGCTGTATACTCGTAAAATATTTTTTTCTAGGAGACAAGACAAAGGAAAAGATGAGATAACCAACCGTGCCATAAAGGAAAAAAGGTTGTGATTTTCATTTTGGGGGGAGGCGGTTGTTTTGGCCTGGATCCACTATTTGGCATTACGTATTTTTATTTCTTCTTTTTACGGATGCGTTTTGGTTTTGTATTTGCATTCGCGCTGCTGGTGCACCACGGTCACGCGCTTTTCGGCTCCAAGCCAGCGACCAAGGACCAGGCACTGGACGACGTAGTGGAGGAGGGCTGGGAGTATGTGAGCAGCGGCAGCACGGTGAAGCTGGCACATGTGAAGAGCGACACCCGGCTGATGCTGCCCCAGGTCAGCTACGGCACGGGCAGCCAGCAGCAGGCGGTGACGGCATATACGGACATCTCGTCGACAAAGAACCTGTGGCTCGTCGAGAGCGAGTCGCCGCGGGGGGCGCGGATTGCGTGTGGCGAGAAGATCCGGCTAGTGAACAGCGACTCGAGCCACAACCTGCACTCGCACGGCAACCACCAGTCGCCCATCTCGGGGGCGCAGGAGGTGTCGGGGTTCGAGGGGCGCGACTCGGGCGACCTGTGGACGGTGGAGTGCCTGAAGGACAAGGAGGCATGGCGGAGGCTGGAGCCCGTGTACTTCCGGCATGTGGAGACGGGGTGGTACCTGCAGTCCCTGCCGAGCAAAAAGTACCGGCAGCCGATTGTCGGGCACCAGGAAGTCAGCGCGGCAAAGAAGGCGGATTCTAACGCGCAGTGGATGGCGCTGGAGGGATACTACTTTTCGTTGCGTAGGCAGGACCCAAAAAATGACTAAATAAACATGACTATATGGCGGCGCTGAAGGTTGCCGTGGTAGACTCCATGGTGCGCAGGTTCAGCAGCACAATGCAGTGGGTGTGGGCGAAGGATGGCACGGCCACTATGGTTGTGCGCTGGCCGTCGTTGCCCACAGCCTCGCCCGAGCCGGGGCGGTGCTGGCCGCCAACAAAGTACACGTGCGGGGACTGAGCAAGGATGAAGGGGTCGCGGTCGCTGAAGGGGTAGCACCACAGCGTGTCGGGGGCCGAGGGGGCGATGTGCCTCCACAGCAGCGACTGGGCGGCCAGCTCGCATGGCGACTCGGCGCGTGTGGTGGCGTAGCGCGCAATGTCGTGGACGTTCTGGCCGGACGAGCCGAGGAGCACGTGGCCGTCGACCTGGAGGAGGGCGGGGTTTGACAGCGAGCGGAAGGCCGAGTACTGCTTGCACTGGGCGAACATGCTGGGGTGGATGGGCTGCTGCGGCAGCGACGTGTCGGCGGGGTCGCTGGGGCCGGGCATCAGCGCCAGCGGCACAGCGGCGGCGATGTCGGCGAGGTACGAGTCGATTGCCGCGACGAGCGCTATGGCGGGGCTGCGGTCGTTTGCGCGCACATCCTCGGTGTGGCCCAGCGGCGGCGCAGGCAGGCTGAGGATGTCGCCGGCAACGACGACCTGCACGATGCGGGCGGACAGCGGCAGGTGCGCGGGGGCGCCCAGCGTGCCGCAGAGGTACTCGGCCAGCAGCTGCATCTCCAGCGTCACCGGGCACTCGGCCGTGGCGCTGAGCCCCGACACAAGCGCCACGTACTTGTCTTCAGCCACCGTGGGCGCTGCGCTCTGCGGCGCCATGCCAGCAAAGCACATGTCGGCGACGTCGAAGCTGCCGTCAGCCGTCTCCTTGCCCAGCATGGCCGCCACAACGCCCGACACCAGCAGCGCCTCGTCGACGGTGGCGCCCACAAGCCGGATCCGCCCCGACTCATCCTCCAGGTACAGCGTCTCGGAGCCGTCCCGGTATCCATCGGCGATCTTCGGATCGGATATCCAGTGCTCGCTCTCGACCTGCTCCAGCGTGCTGGGCTTCTTGCTAGAGTCTATGAACACCGTGCCTACAATGTACGTAGTCTCGCCGGCCTCGACGTTGAGCACCTTGGGCGTGTGGGCGATGCCCTTGCCGCCCCACCGCTTCTCTGCGTGTGTGAGGACGTGGGGCTTGAGCTCATTCAGGCGCGCGTAGTACAATTCGTTGAATTGACGGACGTAGCTCCTGCGACCAGTGCTGAATACCTTGGCGTACTTGGCAGGGTCGTCGGACACGGCCGTGGCACGCTCGTACACATGATCGATGGCACTAGCATTAGCGTCACAAAGCATTATAGAAATAATATAGAGTTCTATTGAAAGACGATCGGAAGGGAAGAAGCGAAGAAACGAAGCGCTCGTGTTTCGCGTCAAAAGGCTGTGATCGGTGATCTATTAATTGAGAATGTCATCCAAGGCCTGCACATCGGCCGGATCAGCGCGGGTGTCTGAGGCGCGGGCCTGGTCAACAGCCTGGCGGAGGAGTGTGCTGGCGCGCACAGCCTGGCGGCCTTCGTCGGTGCCTGCCAACGACGCAAGGAAGGCGGCAGCGCGGCCAAACACGGCGGCAGCAGCGGCATCATCGCCGGCAAAGCGCAGCACGGCGTTGGCAGCAGCGTCGACGAAGCCCAGGTCGGCGATGGCAGCCGGCAGGCGCTGGGCGGGGCGCAGCTCCTCGGGCGTGGCTTCGTCCAGGGCCTCGTCGACGACAGCGCCCAGCAGAAACAGCAGCCGCTGCGCGGGAGCAGCCAGCCCCTGCGCGGTAGCCGCCTCCAGCGCGCGCTTGAGCAGCGCCAGGCCGTCGAGGGCGATGAACTCGGCCAGGCCGGCAGCGTTGGCGCGCACGAAGGCCGACACGCACAGCAGCGCCTTGGCGCGCACCCCAGCGTCGGCGTCATCCTCCAGCACGCGCAGCACGCGCGGCAGCAGCCCATGCTTGGAGAACGCCGCCTGCGCGCGCTGGTTGTGCTGCACCGCAGTGGCGCTGACCCACAGCGCTCCCGCACGCACGCCGGCATCGGCGTCGCCGTAGAGCGAGCCGAGCCGCGGCCACAGGCCCAGTGGCTCGACGTTGCTGGCGTTGTCGATGTTCTCCACCAGCATCTCCAGGTCGTCCAGCGCCACGGCGCGCGCTGCGCTGGGCGTCTCCGGGTGCTCGACGCTGTCCATGCACTCTGTCATTTGCACCGACGCCGGCTTGCCAAGGATCGCATCGATCACCGCTGGGTCCAGCTTCTGCGGCACGGGCCGCGTGGCGTCGTGCGGCGCGTCTTCGTTCGCCGTTGCTGTGTTGAGAACCGCCCACCTTAGTAGCGAATCCATTTGTCCAATTACGTCAAAAATAATGAAAAAAGAAAATGGAAAAGAAAAACGTGTGGAGACAAAAAAGAGGGAATAATCACGCCTTTCTTCTCCCTTTGTGTGTATTTTTTCCCCCTTCTTTTCATATATTCTTATTTGTGCCTCCCCAATGACTATGCCCGATCCCGACGTTGCCGAGGAGGAGCATGTGTCACCACCAGTCGAGGTTGTTGAAAAGCCCGTCACTGCTGTCGAAGGCCCAATTGACGAGCCCGCTGCTGTCGGCGGCCCAATTGAAGAGCCCATTGCTGTCGGCGGCCCAATTGACAAGCCATCTGCCATTCCAGACCTTGCAGCACCGCAAATTGAGAGCGAGGCTTCTTCCTCAGCCCCCAGCGCTCCGCCACTACCCTCACGTCCGTCATATGAAAGACGGTTGCATCGCACGTCATCATCCTCGTCCACCTCCAAAGTCCATGACGCCATTCAGGACATTATCAACCAGTTCGATCCGCTGCGGGTCGCATCCTCCACCCAGCTAGACGCCGGAATGAGCCCCTCGACTGCCAGCTTATCACTCCCCGCCCAGATGCAGGACGAGGAGGAGCGCCGGAGACACGCCGAGCTCAAGGCTAAATTCGAGCCTGCTGTCGACAGCTTCAACTACAACGACTTTTTGGTCCAGCTGCGCAACCCGGCTGCTAAACCCGTTGCGCGCACTGTCAAAACCTTTCTGACCGAGTTTGGCCGCCGGCCCATGACGCTGACTGAGCAGGTGCGTTTTGTGCATGATTTTCTCGACTTTATCGCCGACAAAATGCGCCAGAACGACGTCTGGCGCGACGCCGACGACCGCGAGTTTGAGAATGCTCGCGAGGGCATTGAGAAACTCGTCATGAACAGACTCTACCCCCTCTGCTTCTCGCCCGCCACCTCCGACGACGCTGACAAGGACCATGTGCTGCGGGAGAAGACCAGCTTGTTTCGCTGGATCGCCGAGGACCACCTTGATATTCCAAAGAGCCCGCAGAACGCCGCATTCCTGCATTTTGCAAAGTCGGAGCTGCTGAAAATAAACAACTTCAAGTCGCCGCGGGACAAAGTCATCTGTATTCTAAACTGCTGCACCGTCATCTACGGCCTGCTGCGCAACATGCGCCCCAAGGGCTCGCGCCTCTCGGCAGCATCCACGGAGGATGTGGGCGCTGACAAGTTCCTGCCTCTCTTGATCTACGTCGTTATCACCGCCAGCCCGCCCAAACTCGTCTCCAACATCCAGTATATTTGTCGATTCCGCTCGCCCGAGCGCATGCAGTCCGAGGCCGGCTACTACGTCACCAATCTGCAGGGCGCCATTGCATTCATCGAGTCCATGGACGCCTCCTGTCTGTCTATCACGCAGGAGGAATTCAACAAGAACATAGAGATGACCATCTGGGAGATTGAGCTCGAAAAGCGTGGCAAGGAACGCAGTCAGCAACAACAGCAACAGCAGCAGGTGGCTGCGGCGGCGAGGCGTCAGGTTATCCCCGATCTCAGCGGTGAGCGAGCCCAGTGGCTTCTGGGGCGGAGCTCAGATCTAGCCAAATCTACGCTGGAGAAAACAAACAACTTTGTCGGCCGCCTGTTCTCGGAGCTATCGACGCCCACCGCCGCCTCCTCCGAGAGCGGCCAAAGCACGCCGAGGCGCGACGGCCCTGGGTACCCCGGACCCGCTGCCAGCCAAATTCAGCGCACCTCGCACAATCAGGCCGATGACTCTGACTCCGACTACCCCCAGGGACTCGTCGTGGGCGGCCCTGAGTGGGGGGCTACCCTGGCCATGGTCCGCGACATGTTCCCTAACGTAGACCGCGAGGTCGTCGACATTGTCTTCGAGTCCAACGCCGGCAGCATACCCCACTCCATTGAGCAGCTGCTGGACATATCCATGGGCGACGAGGTCATCAACGCCGTCGAGCCCCGGGCTCCGGGTGCCTCGCAGCGAGACGTGGCTGATGACGATGCTGAGGATGACGTCGAGCGGTGGAAAGACAATTGGGCTGACGAAGACGACGATGATGATGAGGGTGCATATAACGCTTTGGATGCCGGCATTACTCCTATGAACCTCGTGCATGGCCCCTTTGTTGCTGGAGCGGCCGCAACGCGCGTGAACGACGATGAGGAGCCCAGGGCTGGGGGTTTGCCTACCGCTGTGCCTGATACTTCGGGCGACGAGGAGCTTGCTCGTAAGCTGCAAGAAGAATTCGAACGCCAGGAATAGGGATCATTATATTTTATTTGTTGGCAAAGAATGCTTTACACTATGGCCTCCGCTAAAGTCCCACTATGCATATTAAAAAGCAAAAAGTTGGAAGTCTCTGGCAAGCGTTTGCTTGCAAATTCGGAGCGGCGGCCTCTTTCCTCGACCAGCTTTTCTCCTCCACTTCATACCAAATTCTTTTTATTTAATAATTAACTGACTGTCTTTAAGCCTGCTATTCACTCAAGAATGACTGAATGTTCGTCCAACTATAAGTATTCACTCATGGTTGTTCAACACCCTCCTGGTGATGATTGTAAACCTATAGTGAATAAGATACACTACGTGACATGTCCTACGTACAACCGAGTTTATGACCACATGGTAAAACATTTTAAGTTTAAACCCGAAGAACATTACATTAAAGTGTTTCGTGTCGACGGTAGCACAGTACATGTAGTTGAAGACGAGAGCAACCCCGTTTTGACAGACGCAACTCATGTACTGATATACCCCATTAGTATTACAGTTGCTGAAGGAATTACGAATGCGTTTTATACGAATGATGAATTGCTTGGTATTTTAAATATGGGTAAGGATAATGTGATAGAAGAAATTTATTACTAGCCGTGCTCCTCCGTCTTCGACTCCGGTCCCTGCACTCCGTCGATCATGACTTCCGCTGCGCTCCGGCCTCAATCTCCTCCATTGCGGGTTGCACAGCTAGTACTTATTATGTTGCAGGGAAGGAGCCTGTAGTTACTTCGATCCCATCTTAGTGTCTATAAAGGTCCGGGAGGGTATAGGCGGGGTGTTGGTTTCGGGTGGGTGCAAAGACGCGTATAAAGATTGGTTATTGTTAAGTTATGAATAAAACTCCTAGCTTATCTAAGATATCTTGTTCCTCGCGCGTCGGTCCCTGTTCTTCGTCATCGTGTTCTAACTCCGACATTATGGCGAACGTTGCTCGGTTCGGCTCGGTTCGGTTCGTCTTGACCGTATGTACTATGTGACGACTCATACGAGCCGTCACAGTGTCCATACTCGGTAGTGTAAATGTCTGTCTCAAAAGAGATATTCAAGTTGACTATATCTTCTACACAGACACTAGCTTCTTGGCATATAGCTGTACTGCCTTTTTAAACATAAACATTTTCCGAATCTCATTAAACCAACTAGAAAACAATAACAGAGATATTAGTACCATGTCTAAGTGCACACATTATGTGGCACTCTTCGAGCATAGCTAAAAAATCACCACACATCATTTGATGCAATTGGCCAGAATGCATAAAGCACCGCTGGGTTCTTGCTCTGTGCTTTGGCATAAAGTCTTCCCAGAAAAACATGTGTGCTGTTGCAAGTAGCCTTACTACAGATATTGTACGTCATTTGTTGTAATGTGACTTATAGCAGACTTGCAAGCGTGTCTTGTGGTGGGCCGTCAGGCATTTCCAACATTGTTCAAAGAGAGCAAGACTTGCAACCCGCGTTAAATCAGGTGTCCGGTTGGCTCTAGAAAGAAGCAAAGATCGTGTCATCCACCATTCTCGTTGACTGGAGCAGGCTCACTGCCGAGAAACTGTGCAAGGTCCACTGGTATAAAACGCAGAAATTGTCTTCGTATTCCATTACCAATTTTTGTATCTAATACTAGCCTGTGCCTATATTTTCCTTTCACTACTTTATTGCAACTGCTACCAGCTATCTGCCTCAAATATGTATGTTAAAGCACATAGGAGCACAGTGAAGGCCATATTGTTTGACAATGATTTCGAGTTCAAAGTAGACACGTACGTATCCAGCCATGATTATTTCTATATGGTGGCCATCAACCACATGCTCCGCAACTGCAACAAAGTAGAAGCTAAATACTACGCTTGGAGATCGGTATATCATGATAGCAGAGTTGTCGAGGAGGTTCAAGATGGAGATCGGCACAATACAAAGGTAGAGAACGCGTGTGTTATTATGTTCCCCAGAGCACTTGTAGGTTGTATGCAGGGCGAGAATCTTCATGATATTGTTAGAGGACTGATGGAGCGTTTTAGCGAAGTCAACAGGGGGGCAACGTTTAAATTCAATCCAGGCAATGAAACTTTTGAAGAGATTGATGCTTGAGCCTCTTCGACAGTGCTAGGCGCTTGCTTACTATTTTATTTTAAATCAATTGCAATATATGTTCAGTACCTTTAATTCGTGGATAAAATCTAAGCAATAATTAAAGAGGCACGTAGGCGACTAGCACGTCTTGATCTACAGTGGTACCAATGTTCCGGCGACTTGCACCAACTTGAAACGTCTTGGCATAGATATCTTTAGTTAACTAGTTTAATCGAAATGGTGCTACTTTGAAATGTCTAGCTGCTGTACTTGGGCACCAAAACCTCGGCTGGGAGTGCAGATCCGTACATACGCTGTGTTGCCTGGAACTTTCTATAGTCCGTAATGAGCCACAGGCCATCGGGCGTCTTGTCCATGCCAATAGTAGCGAAGTCAGTGCGGCTCACATCGGCGTAGTTGCCGAAGGTCTCGTGGTCCCTGATGGCTAGCTCTAGGGCGGTACCAGTATGAATTGCACGTTCTGCGCTCTCGCCCTCCATATACAATTCTCCCGATTCCGACAAGGTAGCCTTCTTTAATTCTTCAGTCAGCGACTCGGAGTCATCATTGACATTAGTTTGCTCCTTGTGTGCGGTGATGGCTGTCGTAATAAACTCGTCAACCTTGCTAATTTCTAAAGTATCGTTGTCTTCAGAACGCAGGGAGCCATACAGTGCCAGTGTTTTGGCTGAATATGCCTTAAAGTCGCTCACAGTGGGCTTCAAAATCTTGGTTGACCACATTTGCACGTCAATGCGCGTATATTCAGACGCAGTACTGGGATTGATATACTTGTTCCAAAACACGAGCAACTCCTCTTTTGCAATGGATTGCAAGTGTCTGGCCATTATATTGTTTCGGTCAAAGTCGTATGACCCAGAATTTACCTTTGCTGAATATCCTCCAGCTTCCTGGCCAATATTCTTTACGCGTTCTTGATACTTCTTGGTGAGCGATTGTACGCGATCATTAAACTGTTCATCGGTTAGTTCAAGTAGTCTTTGCGGCATATCATGAATAAACTTGTTGATATGCATTGTCACATACATTGGGTTTGACTCGCCTTCAACCCGCAGTGCAAGCTCACTTCTCCCAACGGGGAATGTACTGCTTGCTGCACTGACACGGTAACCAAGCTGATTCTTTGTGCGAATCTGAGCAAAGAACCCATCGTGTACGAGCTCCTCAAGAAGGTCAAGCAAAGCTGATTCTCTCTTGTCGGTGGTTGGACCACAGTAGATATTACATTGCACTGCGCTGTCGACACAATCTTCATTAGGAACTTGCAGTTGGTAGACGTAATATCCAGGTTCAATGTTGTAATCCCTTGGCCTGCTTAAATCATATCCTAAATTAGGCGTGGGTTTAATAACAGCTTGCGCATTGTCGGCGACCTTGAGTGCCTCCTCTTCGTCAAAGTTCCCCACCATGCACATCTTGATAAATGTGACATCAAACAGTGAGTCTACGTGGGCCTGCAATTTGGCTGGAGTTATCTTGGCCAACTCGCTCTCTAAGAGCTGATGATGCCATTCTGACGTCTCAGTAATATATCTCTTATATACTGCACAAAGCTGAGAGGGTCGATTATTGGCAATGTTGGCATAGCTCTGCTTGTACTTTGCCAAATGGATAGATAGCTGCGTATCATCTACTTTGAATGACGTTGCCCTTTCCAAAACAATTGCCAACAGGTCCGATAGTTTGTTGCTATATCCTGTCACGCCCAATTCAACGAATGTGCTGCCTACAAGTATCCAAAATAACTGACCTGCACGTAGATAGTTGTATAAATCCTCAAGCAATTTGCTCTGAAGCATATCACAATACAGATTACTCATAATCCAATTCCGTGGAGAACTGTTGACGGTTGGCACCTGAATTCTGAGAGATATGCTGCCCTTTGGCGAGTTAAACTGATCGTCCTGCTTAAACCACAGCTCAAAGTTGTCATTGAGTCTGAGCAACGTGGGCCTGAGCACGGCCGCGTCTCCTAACATGTTGGGGTTCTTGATAGAAAAGTCATCAGGTATACACTCATTTTTCTCTGGTAGACTGAGGCCATCAACGCGAATGTTATCGCTGGCTAGTTCCTTTAGGAGATCAGTCGAGAGATT
>JANBUP010000205.1:0-11240 GCA_027579525.1 Coemansia furcata | reverse complement strand
CTCAATTGGCTTAATAAGCCCAATGCTATGCCCGACGAGCAGTACTTGCTTTCGATTCCCGTCTGTCTGCCGCTTGTTGGCCTCATCCAGCTGATGCACGTCGTGGTTTTGTACAAGACCCTTGGGGTCTCGCCTGGCGATTTGGTTAAGCGCTTCAAAGGTAAAATCCACTCAACATATGCAGTGAAGGCGCCAAAGTGTCTTATTGGAAATACCAACCACTAAACTCAATATCCATTTTATTTGTAGTTGCCGTTGGACACAGCCAGGGCATTGGTATTGCCGCTGCCTTTGCTATTCTAACCGATGAGCAGTCGTTCTTTGACGTCGGTGAGAGGGTTCTCGGTATACACTTGCTGTCAGGTGCCTTCCCACAGATCAAGTATCCGTGCTTCAAGGTTCGGGCCACGTTGGCCGAGGACACTATGCCAAGGCCTATGGTGTCAGTCCAGGGTATTTCCAAGCCAGTGCTGGAGCAACTTATTACCGGATTCAACAGCCGCCAACTGTTGTCTGCCGAGCATGCATTCCTGGCTGTGGTTAATACGGCGGACCAATTCATTATAGCATGCGAAATCACGTCTGCGGCAAATCTTGTCGCGTTCTTGCGTAGTGAGTCGGCGGATGCTGACAAGGACCAGTCACGCATTCCCTTCCCTCTGCGCAAACCGGTGATTATTGTTCAGTACACGACCATTTCAGCCCCATACCACTGTACCTTGCTTGAGTCGGCTGCTGAAGCTGCACATGCTGTGGCGGTTGAGAAGGAGTGGATTCTTCATTCGGAGGATATGCAGATTTCTGTGCGTGCTAGCGACGACGGGCACGACATTCGTACTGAGAGCAATCTGACCCAGTACTTGTTTAGCGCCATTTGCGTACTACCGGTTGACTGGCCACAAACCACTCGGTACCCTGGCGTCACACACATCATTGACTTTGGGCCAGGCGGTCTTAGTGGCTTTGGCCTGCTTGCTTACAAGAATATCGAGGGCTTGGGCACTCCTGTCATTTGCGCTGGCGCTTTGGTCTCTCGCAGCTCCAAGCTGTATCTGGGTTCCAAGGCCGATCTTTACAAGACCGATCCGGCAGATGTCACAACTGTCCCTAACTGGTTGGCAGAGTTTGGGCCAAGGCTAGTTCGCACCGCCCACGATAACCAGGCCCACCTTGACACGCCAATGTCTCGCGTATTGGGAGCACCGACAGTCATGGTCGCGGGTATGACCCCAACAACAGCTAACGAGCACTTTGTCGCTGCTGTCAGCAACGCTGGCTACCACGTGGAATTGGCTGGTGGCGGCATGTTTACTGAAGGCGAGATGGAGCGCAAGATTGACAACCTTGTAAAACTTGTCAAGCCTGGGCAGGGGATTACGCTTAACTGCATTTATGTTGACCAGCGCCAGTGGAGCTTTCAGTTTCCCGCCCTTCTGCGCATGCGCGCCAATGGTGTGCCCATTGTTGGTCTGTGCATTGGCGGCGGTGTCCCTTCTCTTGAGAGCGCCACGACTATTATCGATTCGCTGCGCTTTGCTGGCATCCGCCATGCGGCGTTCAAGCCGAGTACTGTCGAGGCCATTCGTCATGTCGTCAACATCGCCAAGGCACACGCAGACTTCCCAGTCATGTTGCAGTGGACGGGCGGCAGAGCTGGCGGCCACCACTCGTTCGAGGACTTTCACCAGCCGATCCTTGAGACTTACGCCGCCGTGCGCGCATGCCGCAACATTGTGCTTGTTGCCGGGTCTGGATTTGGCGATGCTGATGGCTCGTTGCCATACCTCACAGGTGACTGGAGCACTGAATTTGGCCGCGCTCCGATGCCATTCGACGGCATCTTGCTTGGATCCCGAGTCATGGTTGCCAATGAGGCAGGCACGTCGCTGGCAGCAAAGGAGCTGATTGTCGCCACGCCTGGTTTGAGCGACTCAGAGTGGCACAAGGCCTATGACGGGCCCAGCGGTGGAGTCATGACAATCACTAGTGGATATGGCGAGCTCAACCACGTTCTTGCCACAAGAGCAGCGGTACTAGCGACTGAGCTGAGAGACAGCATTTTCATACAGCCTCGCGAGAAACATGCTGCTCTGTTGCTGGCTCGCAAGGACGAGATCATTTCTCGTCTCAACAGCGACCATTGTAGGCCGTGGTTTGGTTGCAAGGCTGGCGGAAGCGTGGCGGATCTGGAGGATATGACTTATGCCGAGGTCATTAGCCGCTTGGTAGAGCTCATGTACGTAAAGCACCAGCAGCGCTGGATCCATGATTCTTACCGCCACCTCGTGTTCGACTTTATTTCCCGCGCTGAGCGTCGCCTTGGTACGGATATGCGCGTGATGACAATTGTCCCCGACCTTCGGGACGTGCCTCCAACCGAGCTAGCGCAGTCCTTTACGGAGAGGTATCCGGCCGCCGAGTCCCTACTGTTGCACTCTGAGGATATCCAGTTTTTTATCGCTATCTGCAATCGTCGTGGCCAAAAGCCTGTTCCGTTCATCTTTGTGTTGGATTCAGACTTTTCCGTTCCATTCATGAAAGACTGTCTCTGGCAGTCGGAGGACTTGGATGCGGTGGTTGATCAGGACCCACAGCGCGTTCCAATTCAGCAGGGTCCAGTTGTTGCCCGTTATTCTACTATCGTCAACGAGCCGGTCAAGGATATTCTGGATGGCATATACCACAGCCATATTGCCACGCTGCTTAGCCGCGACTACAATGGCGATGCTGCGAGTGTTCCAGTTGTCGAGTATATTGGCGCTCAGCCCAGAGTTGTGACTTTACTAACGGGCATCAATGTACAAGAGACAGACTCGAGGCGCACGTACATGTTGCCTGACGCTGAGGACCAGTTACCTGATTTCGGTGTGTGGCTCGATACCCTTGCCGGCCTAACTAATAGCTGGTTGAATACCATGCTAACTGCATCGGTGATTGTTGAAGGCACTAGCTATGTCGTCAACTACGTCCCACGTGTTTTGCGCCCCCGACCTGGCCAAACAGTCACTGTACACATGGATTCTCGCCAACCGCACTTGCTCGAGGTTATAGATCCCAGCGGTATTCTCGCAGTAAAGATAGAGCGCCATTCTGGCGGCACTATTGAGCTGAATATCTATTATCCAGTTCCATCAAGAACTGCCACCCTCTGCCGTATGTACGCATACCATCCGCAGCAGCCCCTGACACCCATCCATCTCATCCTCGAGGACCATGCTGCGCGCAAACTCAAATTGCACATGGATATGCTGACCGACTACGCCGACATGCCTACAGAATGCTCAGAATTATTGGATATCGGTTGCCGACTCCATAGCGACGGGTTTGTCATCACTCGGGAGCATGTACGCGCACTCTGCCAGAATGCCTGCAACCACTCCAAGCATTACTCTCTAGAGGTTGACGGCGATGTACTTGCGCCGATGGATTTCCTGGTCGTGTCCGTAACGCCAAACCTTGTCCGCATCTTGTCTTCAACCGTCGTATCCAACGATTTTCTCAAGATCTTGCATCTGTACAACAAATACCAGATGGTAGATGGCGCGCCGATGCTCAGGGTCGGGGAAAGCGTCAGCAGCGATCTGGTTGTAAGTGGGCTAGTCAATACTCCTATCGGGCGGAAAGTCAGCTTATTTACCAAGTTCCACTACCGTAACCAGAGAGTTGCCACTATGGAGTCTGTGTTCATGTATCGCGACGACTTTATCGACATTGGCAAGACCTTTGAACACGCTGAGGATCAGCGGTTTACCATCCGGCTAGTTACTACCGAGGACGTTGCTGCGCTTGAGGCCAAGGAGTGGTTTGTTTACTGCGAGAGTATTTCAGCCCGCGTCTCACCAGGGTCTGACATAGAGTTCCGTCTTGACTCCAAGTATCGCTTCTTGAACGAGAGTGTCTACTCCAGCATTTCGACCACCGGTCACGCCTTCATTAAAACATCCTCGGGTCGATTGGTACATATTGCCAATATCGACTTTGCGTGCGGCATATCAGCCAAGGATCCTGTCATCGAGTACCTGCATCGGCATGAAGCATTCCCCGAGATTCTGTTGTTTGGCCATGATGGCTATCCGTTAGTTCCTTTTGGCGAGGTGCAGCAACCGCAAGTTACGGTCCCCGACTCAAATTGGGAGTACGCTAGAATATCGACCGATAACAATCCAATCCACACCAACCCCTACATTGCCGATGTAGCTGGGTTGCCGGACACAATTACTCATGGACTGTGGACCTGCTCGTCTACTAGGGCGTTGGTTGAGTACTACGCCGCTGATGATGAGCCTGAACGCATTCGCATGTACAAGGCCAACTTTGTCGGGATGGTGCTGCCTCGGGATAAGCTGCGAACTGAGCTGTTCCATGTGGGTATGAATGGCGGGCGCATGTTGGTCAAGGGCACTACGTCAAAGGTCGGTGGAGGTCCAGTTCTCGAGTGCACCGCCGAGATTGAGCAGCCAGCCACGGCATACGTCTTTACTGGCCAGGGCTCGCAAGAGGTTGGCATGGGCATGGAGCTCTACACGCAGTCGGCTGCTGCTCGCGATGTCTGGGACCGTGCAGACCGGCACATGATTGCCAAGTACGGCGTCTCGTTGCTTAAGATCGTTCGAAGCAACCCCAAGGAGTTTACGGTGTACTTTGACAGCGAGATCGGGGAAGAGATTCAGCGCAACTACATGTCTCTTGCCAGAAAGTGCAGCGGCGACAAAAGCAAAGCTGTTCCGCTGTTCCTCGAGATTACGCCGGATTCGCCTAGCTACACGCACCGGTCGGCTACAGGTTTGCTGAATTCGACGCAGTTTACGCAACTTGTCTTGGTTACATTTGCCATGGCGGTGGTGGCCGATATGCGCGCTCACTCGCTGGTTCAAAGAGATGCCGTTTTTGCCGGTCACTCGCTCGGCGAGTATGCAGCGCTGGCATCAATAAGCAGCATATGTACCCTCGAGAGTATTTTAGACCTTACGTTTTATCGCGGCCTGCTCATGCAATCAGCAGTTGAGCGCGATGCTCGAGGTCACTCGCAATACGGCATGGCTGCTGTTGACCCGTCGCGTCTGGGTCATGGCGCTTCTGACAGTGTGTTGACGCTGGCTATTAGCGCCATTTGCGAGCGCAGCAGTGGGCTATTGGAGGTAGTCAACTACAACGTACGCGGCTCTCAGTATGTCGTCGCTGGAACTCTGCCTCAGTTGGACATATTGCGCCTGGTTTTGGATGCTGTTTCTGGGCAAGGCGCACCTGCTGACGGTGATCGGCAAGCGCACATTAGTCAAATTGTCAACGACGTTTTGGCCAAACCCATCAACAGCCAGCCTGTGCGTGGCCGCGCGACTATCTCCCTCCCAGGAATCGACGTGCCATTCCACTCCAGGCAGCTACTTGCGGGTGTCGATGAGTTCCGTGCAGTTCTTCAAGAGATGATCCGACCTGAGAATATCGACTATTCGTTGCTGCGTCTCCGCTATATCCCCAACTTGACTGCTGTGCCCTTCGAGGTATCGCGTGAGTACTTTAACCTGGTTCACAGCATTACTGAGTCCCCGGTTGCCGCTAGTGTGCTGGACAATTGGAGTGATGCGGCGCTGGAGAGCGAGGGCAAAGTTGCCGATCTGGCAGCAACACTCGTGGTTGAACTCTTGGCTTACCAGTTCGCCTCGCCCGTTCAGTGGATCGACACTCAGGACGTTTTGTTTGGCAAGCTTGGCGTGCGTCGCTTGGTCGAGATCGGCGTCAGTCCTGTTCTAAGTGGCATGGCAACCAAGACGCTAAAGAGCGAGGCATTTGCTGACAAGCGTGTAGATGTGCTGCATATCGAGCGGGATAGAGACGCAATCTACTACACTCAACAGCGCCCAGAGGTGACTGAGTCGATACCTATCGAACTGCTTGAGCGGACTACTTCGCCTGCAACGACTGCCGTGGTAGAACCCATAGCGCCTGTTATTCAGTCCTCAGGTACTGCAGCGCCTCTTATCGACGTTCCGCTTCATGCTTTGGATGTTGTGCACGCCTTGGTTGCGCACAAGCTAAAGCACGCGTTGGCGGATATCTCTACGGCCAAATCGATCAAGAGTCTTGTAGGTGGCAAGTCGACTCTTCAGAACGAGATTGTCGGCGACCTGCACAAAGAGTTTGGTAACAAAGTTCCGGACAAGGCCGAGAATCTCTCACTGCAAGATCTTGCAGCGGCACTTGGTGCATTTAGTGGGGGCTTAGGCAAGTACACCCAGGCGCAATTGGCACGGCTGTTTAGCAACAAGATGCCGGGTGGATTCTCGCTGTCGTCGGCACGAAGCACTTTGCAATCATTGTTTGGACTGGGCACGCAGCGCCAAGACGCTCTATTGCTTGTGGCGCTGACTATGGAGCCCTCCGGCCGTCTATCTGGCGACACTGAAGCTAAGGTGTGGCTAGACTCAGTTGCTCAGGCGTACGCTGCCAAGGTTGGCATTTCCTATGCCGCCGCCAATTCAAACAGTTTGGGCGGCCAGGTTGGCGCGCCCGTCATCAGCAGCGCCGAAATGGAGAAGATGCAGCAAAAGCAGCACAAGCACATCCGTCAGCAGATCCAAGTCTTGGCGCGCTTTGCTGGGATGGACTTGCGCGAGGGTGCGCGTTTAGCCGAGGATATGCAAGCCAGAGCGGTCGAGATGCAGACCAAGCTCGATGGCATCTCGGCTGAACTAGGCGGCGAGTTTATCAATGGAATCCAGCCGCTATTTGATGCGCGCAAAGCCCGCCACTTTGATTCAAGCTGGAACTGGGCGCGACAGGAGGCGTATGAACTGATCCAGCAGGCGATTGTCAGTTGTGCTGCTGATTCCACCGATGTGCCAGCGAGTGTTAACGACGCAAGTCTTCAACAGTTGAAGAATCGCTACAGCCCGGGTCTGCTTCAGATGCTTTCTGGATCGCTGTCCATATTGAAAGCCGCCAATGACGCTTCGCTTGAGCCGGCAATTCAGCTAGTGCTGCAATTGCATGATGCCTGTACTCTATCTCTAGCGCAACCGCCAGTATATCGCGAGCTATCAACGCCTACTGGTCCACAAGTCGACATTGGCTCCGACGGTGCTGTGACGTATTCCGAGGTACCACGCCCCGATGAGCTCTCATTTGTGGACTTTGTCGAGCACATGCGCCAGTCAGCAGCGCAGGGTATGTCGCCATTTATTCACCTCAAGAAACAGTCTGCTGGCGGTGCTTGGTCTTTCTGTGCGGAGCTATCTACAACGTACTACGACAGCCTGAACGAAATCTGTGGTAATGGCTTGTCGTTTGCTGGCAAGACTGCCTTGGTCACTGGCTGCGGGCGGGGCTCAATTGGTGCGGATATTGTCAGTAGCTTGCTTAGCGGTGGCACCAAGGTCATTGTGACGACATCCAGCTACAGCCGCAAGACCACGCTGTTCTTTGAGGACATGTACCGCACGCATGGTGCTCGCGGTTCGGAGCTGATTGTTGTCCCGTTCAACCAGGGTTCCATTGGCGACATCAAGCAGCTGGTCGACTATATCTACCGCGACCCTGGTGCTTCCAAGGGCTTGGGCTGGGACCTCGATTTTGTCTTCCCGTTTGCAGCTGTGTCTGATATCGGCAGCCTTGCGACCAACTTGGGATCGCACTCGGAGTTTGCCCAGCGTGTATTGCTAACCAACGTAATGCGCTTACTGGGAAGCATCAAAGACACCAAGGAGCGACTTGGCTACAACACTCGATCGTCGCTGATAGTTTTGCCATTGTCGCCCAACCACGGCAACTTTGGTGGCGATGGACTCTACGGTGAGTGTAAGATCGGTTTGGAGACTGCTTTCAACCGGTGGAAGTCCGAATCATGGAAGAACTATTTGTCTATTACTGGTGCGGTTATCGGGTGGACGCGTGGCACGGGCTTGATGTCTGCCAACAACACAGCTGCTCAGGAGATCGAGCGACTTGGCGTGCGCACGTTCTCGACACGTGAGATGGCGTTCAACATCCTGGGTCTTGCTCATCCACGTATCCGTCGACTTGCTTCCCGTCAGCCAACCTGGGCTGACCTTAACGGCGGAATGGGCTGTATAGAAGATGTTGGCGGGGTCGTAAGCAAAGCGCGTATGGCTCTACAGCGCAAGAGTAGCACGCTGCAAGCTATTGCACGTGAAGTAGCTTTAGACTTTGCGTCCCAACGCTATCAGCCCGCTCCTTCACCAGACTTAGTCCAAGAAAACGAGCTGCTGGCCAAGCACAAGCACCACTTCCCAGCGCCTCGCCACTACGACCAGCTACAACACTTGCGGCACTTGCAAGGCATGGTCAACTTGGACAAGGTTGTCGTCATCACTGGCTACGGTGAGGTTGGTCCACATGGCAATGCTGAGACGCGCTGGGAGATGGAGGCGTATGGCGAGTTCTCACTCGAGGGATGCATTGAATTGGCGTGGATCATGGGCCTGATCAAGCATTTCAATGGCACGCTAAAGTTGACTGGCGCAATGTATGTTGGCTGGGTCGACGCCAAGACCGAGGAGCCCATTCACGATATCGACGTTAAGCCGCGCTACGAAGAGTATATCCTGGCACACACGGGCATTCGCTTGATTGAACCTGAAATGGCACACGGCTACGACCCAAACAACCTCTCGCTCTTACGCGAAATTCAGATCGAGCACGATATGGAGCCATTTGAGGCCTCCGCCGATGAGGCGGCAACATTCAAGGTTCATAATGGCAGTGGAGTCGATATCTGGGAGAATTCTAGTGGTGGTTCATGGTCGGTCAGGCTCCTCAAGGGTGCGTTAATCCGCGTACCAATGGCTTTACAGGCAACACGATTAGTCGCTGCGCTTTTGCCAACAGGTTGGAGTCCCGCCATCTACGGCATTCCTGACGAAGTTGTCAAGCAAGTAGACATAGTCACTTGCTATGCGCTGGTGGCTACTGTCGAGGCACTTGTCAGGTCTGGTATTACCGACCCATACGAGCTGTATCAGTACTTCCATGTCTCCGAGGTTGGCAACACCACCGGATCGGGTTTAGGCGGTAGTCGCACTCTTCAAGATGTCTTCAAGTACCGTCACTTGGACCAAGAACTCAAGAACGACATACTTCAAGAGACGTTTATATCGACTATACAGGCGTGGGTCAACATGCTGCTTATGTCGAGCTCAGGTCCAGTCAAGCCTGCTGTTGGCGCCTGCGCGACGGCGGTTCTCTCAATTGACACTGCGATTGAGACTATCCAGTCGGGCAAGGCCAAGGTGATGATTGCTGGTAGCGTCGACGGCTTTGCGGAGGAGTCGTCCATCGAGTTTGCCAAAATGGGCGCAACCAGCAACTCAGTCGAGGAGTTTGCGCAAGGCCGCACGCCAGCGGAGATGTGCCGACCGTGTACGTCGACGCGCAATGGATTTATGGAGGGTAACGGCGCTGGTATTGTTACGCTCATGTCGGCGTCGGCGGCAATCGAGTTTGGAGCGCCCATCCACGGTATTATTGCCATGTCGGGCACTGCCACCGACAAGCAGGGACAGTCGGTACCTGCGCCTGGCAAGGGAGTGTTGACGTCTGCGCGCGAAGCATGCGACAGCATTTTGCCATCGCGCATGCTGAATTTTGACTACCGCCGTCGTCAAATGCTGCGTCAGCTGTCAGTTCTAGAGGCATGGAAGCAAGAGGAGCTGGCTGACCTGGCAGATATGGTTGACGGGCCAGGTGGCTCGGTTGAGCTTTCTACGATGAGCTATGCCAAACAGGTTGAAAAGAGCTACCAGCATCAGCTCCGTAGTCTGCAAGATACCTGGGGTGACGAGTTTTGGAAGAATGACCCAGAGTTCTCTCCACTACGCGGCAGTTTGGCGGTCTGGGGCTTGACAGCTGACGACATTGGGCTGGCGTCATTCCATGGCACGTCGACGGTAGCCAATGACAAGAACGAGTCGGACGTTCACAACACGCAGTTCAGGATCTTGGGTCGTACTCCGGGTCATGTCGTGCCAGTGGTGTGCCAAAAGTGGTTGACTGGCCATCCCAAGGGCCCAGCAGCGTCGTTTATGCTCAACGGCGTAATTCAGAGTCTGCGTACGGGACTGATACCAGGCAACCGCAATGCTGACAACATTGGAAAGGAGCTCGAAGAATTTGACTATGCGCTCTACTTGTCAAAGTCGATTCAGACGCCGGGTATCAAGGCAGGTCTGATCAAGTCGTTTGGATTCGGTCAAGTTGGCGGTGAGTTGCTGGTTGTGCATTCCGACTACCTTCTGGCCACGCTTACTCGAGAGCAGCTCGACGAGTACAACGTCAAGTTACAAAGGCGCAATGCCAAGTCCGAACGCTACTGGCAAGACACCTTGGTTGGCAACCATCCGTTTGTCCAGGTCAAGACCAGCCCACCGTTTACTGTGGAGCAGGAGAAGAGTGTGTATCTCAACCCACTGGCCCGTGCCAAGTACGACTCGAAATCTGGCGTCTACAAGTTCTAATGCAAATTCTCTTTGTATTTATTTATACCTGTCAACGACTGTCAATTAATACATTGGTTAACCAGACAGCTAACATAGTAGTGGATGCCCGTCCACCTGCTTTCCGATAAATGACATGTGCTCCAAGGTACGTTGTCACAATATTTGAGAGAGAGGTATATGCCAGGTTTGCTTTTAGATCTGATCGCTTAAATGGCTTTATGTGTGGCCAGGGCTAAACTCGCTGCTATGTTAGTCTCTTACTAACCAACGCAATGAAGTTATTGTGAGTAGTAGAGAAATGTTACGGTTAGCCAAAGGCTAATGTAGTGTTTAGTGCCCATCCGCCACATTCCTCATTAAACAGGGGTGCTACAATCGAGTTTTATCCTAGGGGTAAGGAGAGCTTAGTAGCCCGCATTTATTTTGATTTCGGAAAAATAAACCAAAGATTGGGCCGAAAGGGCCATCTACCCAACACTACGTTAGCCTTTGGCTAGCCGTAACAATATCTAGTCATTCTATTTGGGTTGTGTATTTGCCTTGGAATGGCTGTTGTTTGTGTGAGGGTTTCTGGTATATAAACGGGGTCTGGCAAGAGCAATTCTCTTTTATTTTTTCTCCATCTCCACCTTCTACTCTACCCTAGTTCTGTCTTTTCTATCTAGGCGTAGAGCGATGGCCCCTTTTAGCGATGGCTGTTGTTTACTGTAGGCTAATCATCTGTACTTGACGCCCCCTGTTTCAAGCATTGCTCCCGAGTGTTATCGAATACTTCTTGATATTTTACCC
>JANBUP010000204.1:0-11246 GCA_027579525.1 Coemansia furcata | reverse complement strand
ATCACATGACCGAAACGAGGTGGAAGAGCATCAGAGCCCGAGTACAGTGGTCCGTGCGCAGGCGGCGCATAACAATACTGTTCACTTTGCTATCAAAAACTGTAAATTTATAAACTAAATGGCCTTCCTTGTCGACTTGCGCGCTTGCCATCCGCTTATAAATTTAAGTACTTTGGTTCTGCATGATGATGAAGTCGTTGTATTGGAACCCTGTATGGGCACGAGCTATGGTCCTTGGCTCTGAGAGCACCTCAGAGACAGCTAATTCTACAAAATAAATAAATCTACCTAATAGAGTATCGCCCCAACCGCATGCGCGAGGCTTGCGCCTCCGGAACCTTAAGAGTGTTTTGTGTTGACGGACCACAGTACTTTGATTCTGCATACAGGCGCACTCATGGAATTGCGTGTACCGATGTTAGCCATGGATCGCATAGTTACGTTTAGCCAAAGGCCAACGTAGTGTTGGGTAGATGGCCCTTTCGGCCCAATCTTGGGTTAATTTTTCCGAAATCAAAATAAATGTGGGCTACTAAGCTCTCCTTACCCCTAGATAAACTTAGTCGAAAAGCACTTGGCCGTTTTATGAGGGATGTAGGTGGGTGGGGCACTCAACACTACGTTAACCCAAGGCTAACCGTAACAATATGATATGTATATTGATTGTTAAGGTTTCAAGAACAAACTGATTACTGACTCGTCTGTCTCACCCCATCTCCCTCCCCTCTCGTCCCTTGGCGTGGTCGACGTCACACTCCCTAATCGTCAGCGTAGGCACAAACGCCCCATTCACATGTACCCGGGGGCCTATCAAAAAAAATAATTTCTAAGCTATATCAATTCTTTTTATACTGGCTAGCTAATCGAAAAAGGAAAACTTGTCAACTTTAGCTGAGAATTGCCTATTAGCTCCCATCCGCGGCGATAGATACCCCGTCCACCCTATTTTCTCTTACTACAAGCTATGGATCCAGCTCGTTTGGCGTACTGACGTCCCTTTCATCCTGGATCTGAGCAAAACGTTTCGCTTATATTGTCATTTTACTTCTTTAATTACTACTATCTTCAATGTTTACCTAGTGTGGTTTTGAGGTGATTCGACTAGTCCGACTTTGATATCAAAAACACTACTCGTTTTCCGCCTGTCCCTCTTCTTCCTTTCTTTGTCTTCACAATTATCTTGTGCTATTTTTTCTTGCTAATAACTAAACACCCATGGATACCTTGTCAGCGTTTCAACTTCTCCCGCCCCACGTCGTCAAGCTTATAGTCGATCACGTATCAGGCAGCAGTCGCTTGCAGTTTGACTGCAAATACAAAGATGAAGATTCTGACGAATACGAGATACTTCAAAAGCCGCTGCTTTCAGTATGCCACAACTTTCGCGCAATTGTACACCAACGCTTTTGCAGAAAGTATGCCCTAATTTTGAGGAACGGTTCAGACAGTGCCGAAGTCTGGTTTTCCTCCTGGCCGGGGTGTCGCTTAGAGCTTGGTTATCCTGCGCATCATTTGGCCAAGGAGCTTTGGTTTAGAGTGGATCTCGAGTCTGTGTACTCCGGGAAGGCGCTGCAAATGCTATCTGCTGCGCCCTACGAAGGTTGCGCTTTCCCACTTGTCCGCAAACTCACATTCGATCTAGTCATTGATCTCAGGGGTCGCTATGACTGGGAGTTGGAGAGCGACGATACTGACAGTGATGATGATGACGACGATGACCAGGAGTCAGAGCGCGATGATGGCTATCCGACCCAGAAGCGCTATATCTACCCTCAAGATACTACTGCCAACATAGCCGCGTTTGCTCAGCGAGTCAAGCAAATGGCGCCAACGGTCAGCGAGATGGATGTAATACCCCACGATGAGGCTGAGAGACTGTTTCAGCGTGGCAATGTTCACATCCTACATCTTGCAGAGGAACTCTTTAGGATCGTCGAGAAGCACACTGTGATTACGCGTGGTAGTGACCCGTTCGTCATGTATATGGACCTGAAGCCAATCCGAGACCTAGTGCGTATTGAATACTTTATGGACAGCTATTTTTCAGACGTGATGCCGTTGATATGTCGAAGTGCGCGAACCCTGCAATCTCTTGATATTGATGTTGGCGATGCGGACGTATCTGGCCTCTTCAGAGCCCCTGGCGGCCGTGGTTGCCTGGGGTTCCCGAGAATGCACACGCTGAAAATACGTGCGTCGCGCAACTACAAACCTCCACATAAGGCTGTCTTCAAAAACATTGTGCCGTTTCCCCGACTTCAGCGTCTGAGCGCGACATCTGATTGCCCATTTAGCGATGACGTACTCTTCCGAGGTAACGCCGGTACTTTGGAGTTTCTGGAACTGGAGTTGGCTCCAGAAACTGTTTCTATGCTCAGGACGTACAAGGTATTTTCGCCGACCAGTCATCCGAATCTCAAATGCGTTAACCTTAGGTCGCCTGCGCCTCGCATACCAAGCGCATTTACCACTGGCATTGAATGCATGCAGTTCATTTTGAATATCGCGCCTGGAGCACCCGTGCGAGTAGTACCTGGCTTGTCCAAACATCGGGAAGATCTTGCACCTGCACTCTCGATGCTTGGAGACCATGGCTGCATTCAGACTTTGTCTTTGCCTGGCACAACTTTGTCGCTCATTGAGGCCTTCTCGTTGATAAAGTCACTCCCGCTTCTGTCGGATCTGCACACCTCACCTTTGACTGTCGGCGAGCCTCCACAAGGCGTCAGCATGGCCAAGCTTCCCAGCCACGTTCGTGCGGCATATGCCCCAATAGGCAAGCGGTTCCATTGCTGGCATGTCAAGGCTGATTGGGGTACGGAGGTAAACTACGTTGAGTTAGCAATATTTATGTTGCTGCTGGCCCTGGCTTGCCCAAACTTTGACTATGCCGCTGTGGAAAGAAAGTATCGCGAGCCATTTATGATGGCTATGAAGGAGATGATCGATGAGCCTGGGTTCAATCAAGATGCGCCACGTCTTAGGCGCTTGTTGTTTCACGGGAGGAAGAGTTGCTAAATATCTAGTCAGATAATTTTAATATACCGAATGTGTAAACGTGTATGAAACGGTATGCAAAATACACCATTGCTTTGGTAATTGAATACTCACAAGTCATCGACCTAGGTTCGTGTGGGGAAAGCGAGGAGACGTGGATGAAAGGGAGTTGTCCTGGTTTGCCACAAGTTTGTTGGTTCTTTAACGTTAACACTGTCATTTTCATTGGCTGTTGGAATGTGGCGCGGGCAGGACTTGCCGATTCTCGTGGAATTCTCTACAGATGATCAACGATTCTCGATGGGTTTAGTTTCGGAAAGTGCTCGGTGTAGCTTGTGCAAACAACGTCAACAAGCGATCGCTGGCTCTATTTTCTATTCGCTTTTCTTCTCCACACTTTACTTTCGCATTTTTGTGCAATTCAAACCACAATGCACTCTCTTTCGCCCTTTCAATTTCTTCCACCTCTTGTCATTCGACTAATTGCCAACCACGTCGCAGGCAGCAGTCGCCTGGTATTTGATGGCGTCTATACCGGCTCGCACGAACACCTGATGTTGCTAAAGCCGTTGATGTGGATCTGCCACAACTTTCGTGCTGTCGCTTACCCGCTTTATTGCAACTACATGAGAACAACAGTTGGCAGGCCTTTGAGGGAAAAAGACAGTGAGCCTAGCATAGGTAAAGACTGCCTACTTCTCGGCCACGATATGCATCCCATGGCTAAGGAGGTATGCATCAACGTAGAGGAATGCGAAGTGTACTCTGGCGCAGCTTTGAAACGCCTCTCCCGGTTGTATGGCGATGACTGTGCGTTTCCGCTAGCTCGCACGTTTACACTCTTACTCGAATCGTACACGAGCGAGGATCTGGGCGAGACGGATGATGAATGTGACGGGCATCAGACCAACGTCAGCGCATTCGTCCTATGGATCAAACAGATGGCTCCTAAGGTCAACGAAGTTAGGGTGGAAATAGGCCGCTCATTCAACCATGAAAGCGTCTGTGATATCCATTTTAACGTGTTGGTTTCGCAGCTTTATCGACTCGGCACTCGTATCGGGTACTGTTGCAATAATAGGAGAGATGTACCTGAGGTAACGCAGTTTGATGAAATCCGCGACCTGGTGCATATCAACTTCAATAGTGGATATGGCAGCAGCCAATTCATACCCTTGGCACGGCTAAACGCGCAGACGCTGCAGTCCTTATTTATAAAGTCGAAAGCTTTTTATGACCCCGATGGTCTCATTCAGAGCCCCGACGGTGGCTACGCAACGTACCCATGCTTGCACATCCTAAAACTGCAGGTGTATGAAACTTTTCGCAGATCAAGGAAACGGGCCTTTCCTGGAGCTGTGCCGTTTCCCTCCCCTCGGTGTCTATCTTTCAGACTTAAATACCAATTTGGCGACGGCATACTTTTCAGGGGTAATTCCGCTACTCTTGAGATCCTAGCACTGGAAACGGATACATTTCTCGTGTCTGTGCTTCGTCATCACAGCGTCTTTACGCCTAGCAGCCATCCGCAGCTGCAATGTGTCAGATTTGGTAACTTGTACATGCTTGTGCCTGACCCTTTTGTCACATATAACGAAGGAATTCAATTTGCCCTAAGCGTTGGGCCACAATTGCCCGTTCGGAAAATTAGAGTGCCATCTAGTGATGGACTACTATCGGCTCTCTCATTGCCTGGCGACCATTCCTCGATACAAGTTTTGTGGATTCCAAAAACAAACCTTGATATTTGGCAAGCTATCTCCTTAATCATGGCGCTGCCACTTCTATCCGATCTACACGCCCCAGCTGCCAAGTCTTGGCGCAATACCCGATGGCATCACCAGGACTGACCTCCCCACCTATATGGTGTCCACCCATGCCCCAATGGGTGAGCGATTTAGGTGCTGGAATCTCGAGAGCTACACATATACCGTTGAGAGCATAGTGTTGCTGGCGCTGATATGCCCCAATTTCAGCTATGTTGCTATAAGCAAGGAGCAGCGCGAATTGTTCATGGATGCCTTGGATGAGTTTATGGACTTGGATAGGTTTAAGCCTTATGCGCCTTGTTTGCGTCGCCTGTTGTTTAATGGTTGGCAGAATTGCTAATAAAAATTCTATATTTTGAAGTGACATGTGTTGGACCGCGATTTGAGTTTTAAAAAGGGAGTAAGAAGAGCTTAGAATAATTGTTCTTTTTTACTTTCTCAGATAATATAGCCATCGCCAATGTGCCACCCGTAACCCAGACGGGATAACATTTTGTATATTCCCAAGAAAATAATGTTGACAGACAGTTAAAGTAACCATTTTTTCATGTTTTATACCTCTCGAAAGACAAAAAGCAGCAATGGGCGGGGCTACAAACCCAGCAGTGGCGACGCTATTGGAGGAGATTGCACGAGCAAAGCTGCGCGCCGAGGAACGACGCCGAGCCGCAGCCGAGGCAGCAAATATCCAGTATGGCGTAGTTCGCGAAGGAGATTCGGTTGTTTTGCGATTACCACCTGCTCCGCAAAAGCCCGCAGACGACGACTGCTGCAAATCGGGGTGCACGCCCTGCATACTTGACTCGTACCAAGATCGACTCCACGCATACAATGAGGATGTCCAGGCTCTGCGAGCGCAGTACGAGCGCGTACTGAGCGGAGCGCCAATTGATGCGAGCGAGCACCACATTCGACACGCGCTGCCGGGCGGGCTCTTGGAGCCCTTGCGGTTCAGCGGTATCGGCGTAATGCACACACACATGATTGGCGAGTATGCACGACTGGTGGTGCTGGAGGCATCAGCGAGTAATTTTGTGCTGGCGTTGGGCGAGCATGTGCAAATCAGGGCGACGTTTAGCGATGGCACGCGCATTACCCGACCATATACGCCAGTGATGATCGAGGCGCCCGACCGCGTAGTACGCCCGCATTTGTTTGTGAGGCTGTATGGCGAGGACCACCGCATGTCAGAGTTTTGGAGTGGCGTAGCGGCAGGCAATCGCCTGGCTGTGCGAGGGCCCGTAGCCACGCAAGAGAACATGACTCGGGCGTTTGCTTTGGACGTGTGTGTGCTTGCGGCGGCGGGCTCGGGGATTGCGCCAATATTCCAGGTACTGCAGTTTGCTCACGTCAACAGCGCCTACCGCAATCGACGCATCGTTGTTATTCACTGCGCCCGAGACCATGCCAGTCTGTGGCTGTCGCGGGAAATCACAAGGTTTTCAAAAGAGATGCCTGGCCTGGAGTACCATGCCTTCCTCTCGGATGAACCTGATGCGAATTCTGCTGGTATCAATTCTCCCCTTGGACCGACGTTCGGGCGATTGTCTGCGGACTTGCTGATGCAGGCAGTAGGGCCATTGACAAATACGCGGTGTGCTGCGATGGTCTGTGGCCCAGAGACGTTTAACCGCGACGTGGCTATGTGGCTGCGGACGGCAGGCGTCTCTACAATTCAGATGCTGGGTGTGTAGCGTGCACAGGCAATTCTTTCTGCTCGTTTCTACAGAAAATCTTTTTCTTTCATCGTTTATAAAAGACGAGATGGTGATGATCACTCCATCATCTTACCCATTTAGGCAAAGCGGGTGCAAACTGCAAGCAGTCAATCCCTTTCTGAAAGGCGTACTCGGAAACAGACTTCAAAGTATTTTATATTTCACCTTTTTGGAGAAACATTGTTTTCCTTTTGTAAACCTGGGCGGTTTGGCCTACCGTTTCATCCAGCTTGGTCTACCTTTTCTTATATTTATTTCTATTTGTTTGAACCCCCAGAACTCCCTAGCCGACGTTATGTCACTTTTATACGGCGCCTTTCAGGTCGTGAGAGCAGCAGGCGACGCAGTTGGCCAGTGGAATGTTACATCGTCGCCTGGAACTGCATACTCAAATATCGACAATGACCAGCAGCCGCTGTCGTGGTTCAACGTTGGCATTGCATCACTAATGCTGGCCATCAACATTGTGCTCTCGGCATGGCTTGGACTAGGAATGAGTAAGAGTCTGATTGTATCGACAGTGCGTTGCGTGGTTCAGCTGACGGCCCTGGGTATGGTATTGAACCAGCTTTTTTCGACCGAAAACCCAGTCTACATATTTGGCATGGTACTCGGATTGGGTACGTTGGCGGCCTTTGAAGTTACGTACTGGCGGTCTAAGCGCCGGTTTCCTGGCATGTTTATAGGTGCGTTTGTGGCTATCACGGGCAGCGCAGTTGGCGTAGCTTTGTTTGGAAATTCTCTATCTCTAAACACTCATCCGGCGTATACGGCGCAAAAGTTTATCCCCACTATCGGTATGCTGTTTGGCGCCAACCTCATCGGCGTCTCCATTGGAGTTAATGCCGTCATGAGCTCCCTGGATACACATCGCGACCGTATTGAAACCGCATTATGCTATGGCGCCTCGCGCTGGGAAACGATGAAGCCCGTGGTTGTTGCTTCGCTCAAATCAGCCTTGGTCCCCTCAATCAGCAATATGAGCGCCTGCGGTCTTTTGTCAATCCCCGGTCTAATGGTCGGCTGGTCTCTCAGCGGTGCCAACGTCCTTGTAGCCTCTAGGTACCAAATGGTTGTCATGATTATGTTGACGGCATCAACGGCTCTTAGCACTATGTTGGCCGTCATTTTCTGCGCATCCGTGCTTATTAACGGCACGCCCATGCTAAAGCTGGACCTGCTAATGACTAATAAGCCCAAACAGTCTGCTGGCACACCTGGTACTAGCCGCGTATCCTCGCGTATGACTTTACTTCGCGCTGGTCGCCGTCCTAAGTCTGACCTGTACTTGCCACGCAATCCTAGCCGCGTTGCCGTGACTTCTGCTACTACATCTAGTTCGGCCACTATCCATTCTCACAGCGGTGTCAGACTGATAAGCGCTGCTGCTGCGGGTCGATAACATGTTCTGTATTCGGTTAGAAAATGTACAATAGTTGATAACACACTTAGAATAAGGATAGACATAAGGACTGAGAAGATCTCCCCCATTTGCTCAGCCAAGACTTTAGGGTATCCAAGTCACCACACCTTGGTTGGGGGTGAGGAGCAAGTTGTAATTCGCTAGCACCATCATCGTCATGCTTTCTTTGGCGCTGCCCCTTTAAAATATGGTTGCTTAAAATAGTTTCTTTTTAGAACAGCCTTACTTGCCAAGTCCTCATTAGAACAAGTTCGATTGGGGCACTTATTTGTCGGCTCAAGAGACATATAAAAAGCCAACCTCACGCCCTCTGTTTGCCAATATTTTGAAAAGCACCATCCTCCACACCCTTCACCTCTTGGTTTTTTTATAATCCAA
Organism: Coemansia furcata; assembly: GCA_027579525.1. Classification (NCBI taxonomy): domain Eukaryota; kingdom Fungi; phylum Kickxellomycota; class Kickxellomycetes; order Kickxellales; family Kickxellaceae; genus Coemansia; species Coemansia furcata. The sequence goes on along the minus strand of JANBUP010000204.1, from coordinate 2,961 downwards.
CGCAAGAACAATTCTCCAAATGGGCGCCAGCAAAGCCGGTCCGAAACTTATACCTTATATATTTGTTCAGAGTGTTGATAGTATCCTCATTCCATTTATTGTTGAACACACGGGGCCAACCATGTTTGCGGCAGTTAGTGAGTTAGAGCAACAAATGCTGGTTAATGAAATGAAGGAAATTAGCAAAGCTGACCTCCATCATCTGCAAGTAAATCTTAAAGGCGAGGGCGTCGCAGTGCTATCAAGTGATTACAGTGATAAAGATAGAAGCTGTGCCTACGTATTTGGGGGTACTTTTGATAATATTGTAAATGTATGTAAACAAATCGATTGGGTTAAGCTACATGACTTGGCTGAAAAGGGTATCAATTATGATAATATTCTTCCAGGCATAAAAAATAGATGTTAAAGAATATGTGAAAATAAATATATAAACTTGAATAATATAATCACTTTGCACTGCTTGTAGTAGTCGGCTAGTCATTATTCGTCAATGCATTTTCCACAGACCAATCTAACCGATTAGAGCGCCAAACAAATTGCTAATGTAAATTGGTTTTATGCTTGAGATGTAAAACTGTTAAGAACTTGCCGCCAAAGAGGACTCTGAGATGATTGGGACAAACTTGCGCGCAGAAACTGGTAGATCATTAAGCGCCTGCTTGCTCTTGAACTGCGTATAATCGTTAATGAGCCAAATACCTTCCGGAGACTGCTTCATGTCAATGTCGGCAAAGTTTGTCGTGCTGAGGGTCGCGAACTTGGGCGCTTCGTTGGCTTTGCTAATTGCCATTTGCAAGGCGGTTGCAATCTTTGACGAACTCTCAATATCGACATGGGGTTCTTCCACGTCAGTATCAGTAGTAGTAGTTGTTGTCACCCCAGTTGCTTCACTTGATTCACTTGTTTCACTTGCTTCACTGGATACATCCGATACCTGTTTGCTCAAGTGAATCCCGCTTAAGTCGACTAGCAATGAGCCAATGCTGCAAGATGCAGTGGCTGATGATACAAATGACTGAACATCTGCAATATTCAGAGCTGTGTGGCCACCAGAAATCAAGCTTCCATATAGTGCAAGCACTGTACCCGAGTACATTTCAAACTCTTCGGCTGTTGGTTGCCAAATCTTAGTGGACCACGCCCGCATATCAAGTCGTGTATAACATTGAGCAGTATCATCGTTGATATACTTGTCCCAGAATGCAAGCAAGTCGTCCTTGCTTAGTTGCTTAAGGTGCTTGATTTCGTCATCCAATGCGTCAAACTTGTATGTGTCTGATATAATATGATTCCACATCCGATAAGACTCGGCATCTATCGACTTTAGCTTTTCCTGCTTGAGGTTAATTAGCGATTGAACTGATGATTCAAATTCGTCTATAGTCAGCTCCTGTAGCTTCAAACGATATTGGTGAATGAACTGGTTAATTCTCTGCGTTACGTATACTGGATTACTCTCGCCTTCTACATAAAATGTCAGCATGTCTCTTCCATCCATAGTGGGGTGCATCTTCGACCAAACTTTAAAACCTAGCTGTTCGGAGGTTCTCAACTGTGCAAAAAATGCATGATGGGTAAAACTCTCCAGCACTCGAAGCGTAACAGCATCTCGAGTATCAGTTACATATCCACAGTAAAACACGCACATCACAGCACTGTTCAAACACTTTTCGTCGCTAAGTGGCACGTTTTGGACATAGTATCCTGGTTCAATGTCAAGCGTGCGGTGACTATTAATCAAGGACACAGAGGCAGATTGGTGGTGCAGAATTTCATGAACCTGGTTGCTAACATCTAGAGCCACTGACTGGGTGTAGTTTCCAGTTACGAGCATTCTGGCGTATGCTTTTCCAAATAGCAACTCAATATGCGCCTGAAGTCCATCTATAGTGAGATCCTTTAATGCTTCTTCTAGCATGTCCTGGTCAAATGCTGGAACCTGATTGATAGCACTCAGCTTCCTGATAAGGTGATCTGTGGGATTTTCCATTCTTCTGTTTCGTATCATCCGCTCAACTTCCGCCAAGTAAATGGAGAACTGCTGGGCATTAAATTTGAAGGCTTTAAGCTTTTGCAGTACTGTCGTTAGCAGTAGAGGTAATCCACTACTAAAACCAGATACATCAATAAGAACTGACCCCGCCCAATGGGCAAGGTAAAATCTACTGTTGGCTATCAGAGCACTATGCAACTGCTCTTTTAGTTCAGCCGATACAATTTTGCAAAGTAAAATGGACAGCAAATGGTTAACTGGAGTATTATCCAGCAACTCCGGTTTAATGATTACGCGCATATGCCCAAGTGGCGTAAAGAATTGATCATCCTGCTTGAACCAAACTTCAAACGTGTCAGTCTTCCTGAGCAGCGCTGGCTCCAATGCTGGTGGATCGGCAAGAGTGGTGGGTTTAGTAACTGAGAGGTTTTCTGGCAAGAATGCATTTGGGCTAGGCAAGTGCAACATATCAGTAACATCACGGCTACACGTCACATTAGAAGTCAAGTGAGAAGGCAGGTCGGCAATGTGGTGACGAATACCGTAGTATTTTTCTTCAAGATTACACTCCACATTTTTGTGCTCCTGAGCACCAATAAACAAGCGGTAATTACCGGGGTTGAGATAGCTTAGACACTTTGAAATGAGATCTGCATCATATTTGCGTAATAGCGAGTCGTGCAACAGTATATGTTGCGGTGGTACATATTGGTTGTGTCCACCGCTTGAAAGGTTACGAGAGTATGGACCCACATCATCATTCTTCTGAAAATCAATGATGGCCTTGTAAATCAGTGCCTGCTCTTGGTAATACCATTCTTGTGGTCCATTCTCAACCAGCATCTTTATGTAGCCAAATACAATGCTCACGATGGCTTCGTAGTTTTCCAGTCCTTCGGGCGTAGCAGTAACAATAACATCAAATGTACTGAAACCATCGTAATGATTGCCACTTGAGCCCGCTA
>JANBUP010000203.1:0-11251 GCA_027579525.1 Coemansia furcata | reverse complement strand
CGGTTAATTTTCGTGACACTTGTGCGACAAATTTCCTCATCCCTTTGGAATTTGCATTTCACTTCTTATACTTGTTTGTTGCGCTTAAGTAGTCGTTAATGTAAATAGGTGCATGTGCACACGACGCGCACCCTCATCGCCCATTTGTACTATAGACACACCTTTCTCGAGTAGACCCTCTAAGCAGGGTCTAGCCCTTACGTGTATTAACCCTGCCACTTTGCGTCGTTGACAAACTGGCGCCAACGCGTGCATTCGCAATGGGCGACAAAAAGAAGGCCCCAACTAGGTATGTCGTAGGCGATTATTGTCAGCAGCAGCACCTAGCCACGCCATTGTGTAGACTGGCTTGTGACGGGACTGCGTGCAGCCAGCAAGGGACGCACGAGCCCTACTCTTATCGTGATATTTGATTTGCCTGCTGTTATATCGTGTAGCAAGCAGACATTGCGAAAAGTCAGCGATACGAAGAAATCAGAGGTCACAAAGTGCACCAGGCCAAGCGCCGCGCCAAAACAGCCTACATTAAAGCCGAAACCGACGCGAAAAGCGCCCGAATCGCGATGTGCGGCTGGAACAGCCATTGAGGAGCCAGCCGAGATTCGACGCGTCGTTATCGGCGGCTACAGCATAGCTGCTTGGTACTCGTCACCATATCCCGACGAATATAAACAAGGCGGGGACTTGTATATTTGCCAACGATGCCTAAAGTACATGCGCTATCGACATACATTGGAGGATCACCTATGCGCTGACCCATTCCCGCGTGGACGGCCGATCTACGAAGATGCGAGCACAGTGTTGTACGAGGTTGATGGCAAGGAGCACGCGTTGTACTGCCAAAACATGTGCCTATTGTCGAAGCTGTTTCTAGACCAAAAGACCATCTACTACGACATTGGCAGCTTTCTTTTCTACGTCCTCTTGGCTAAAAGTACGGAATCCAACGGGTCGCCGTACAGCTTTGTCGGGTATTTTTCAAAGGAAAAAGCCTCGGTAGATCGCAACAATCTGGCCTGCATCCTGGTTCTCCCTCCGTTTCGCGGCCTGAGCTATGGCCAGCTGCTGATAGAGATTAGCTACGAACTGACCAAAATCGAACAAACAACGGGCGGTCCCGAGCAGCCGCTGTCGTCGCAGGGGTTCCACAGCTACCGCTCATACTGGCGCCGAGCAATTGTACAGACGCTGCTTGGCGAGTCCACTTCAGCCGCGACACATGTAGTACATAGTGAGTGTGCTCTCAGAGGCCATAGTCACGACTGGGGACGCAATCAGCGGATATTTTCGTTGTCAAGATTGGCTCTACTAACGGGTATTCGCATCGAGGATGTTCTGTTTACGCTGGATGATCTGGGATTGCTCGAGTTCTGGCTGGGACGTCACATTGTATGTATTGCTGACGAGACGCTGCACAGGGTTGTTGCCGAACACCGTATAAATTTAAACCTGCGCGCAGATCCTACTGGCATGCTACTGGGCAGAGACGACTGTAACCATGCGTCCGACTCTTCCTCCATGGAGGTTGACAGTGATCGATCGTCAGACTCTAGTGACAGCGATTAGGCTCCTGCTGGTGCATAAATTTATAACCATGTGCTAAGTAAATAAATGGTTGGCAGACAGTCAGTGCCATTCTTAGTGTATATAATACATTTGGTATTATCTATAGTTAGCGGCCGATTGTTTATAATTCATAAAATTATGTAAAAGTGAAAAATACGCCTTAAACCTCGCCTAAAATGTACTAACTCTTAGGGCTACTTTTAGCGCCAAAATGGTAATATTATCGACGCAGGCGCCAAACAAGTCATCTGGAGCTACTTGTAAAAATGTGCTTTCGCCACGGTATCGCAAAAGAACTTGTATCATATATTTGAATCCTCATTCATTGTTATTTCTGCAAACTTTGAATACAAACCAGATGTGCCATTTATAGTACTCAGAAGTGGTCGCGGCTGGATATCGATCGTGAGGTTGCGAGAGTGCCGGTGTAGACGACCAGATACTTATTACTTTTAGAGGAATTTATACACATTCGTAGTTAAAAGCCTATCCCTTATTCCCCACTAATATGCCCTTGATCCCCCGGTGTCTGACCTTGTTCCTTGTATCCGGATCCGTATCATCCGTTGGGTACATAGATGTGCATTTGTTGCCTGATTGATGGTCAGCTTGTCATGGCTCCGCTTGCATATGGCTCCGCTTTGGTGACTAAGATCTAGTGATGACTCATACTAGCCATCACACCTTCATCTAGCCTATAGAGTAACAATGTGGCCAATAATAAACTGTCTAATGACACGTAATTAATTTGGAGTAGACTCAAACATGAGCTATCCAATAAAATTAGTCCCAAAGTGATACGACATGCCTGTGAACTGATCCTTGAAGTCGAAATCAATAATCATTGTTACAATATTCTGGGTAGTTGCAGCCAATTTCACCTAATTACGAGACATCTTCGTTGCCATATTAGTCGCCAATTCATAGCCAAATTCACCAGTATCAACTCTCGCATCACATATACAACAAATGTTGCTAACAGGGTTCGTCTTATCCGGGCTCACTACGTTACTAAAGTAATCATAGCGACATTCTGGGGCATGCGCATCGAATAAAAATTTAAACTTCACTTTAGCTGAGAATACAAAGTAACTATATTCGATAGGACAACGTTCTGTATTATGTTTTTCTTCATATTCAAATTCAAATACCTCTTTCTTAGTAACAACATGTAGTTGTGGTATAATACCCTCAAACCAGGTACATTTATCATAATACCGTTTATGTGCATCAAGGATAGCCTGCGAGTATCCATCTGAGCTAATTTTAACAGTATGCTCGGTGTCGTGACTAAATCCAAACTCCGTTTCAATTAGAACAGGGCACGTTATAGCTTCAGACATGGTGATTATGAATGCTATTGGAATGTAGGTAATCTGTATAAAAGCTGGTATAGAGAAAACAAAAAAGTACAAATATCGGCCACCACCAAACTTTTTATACCAAAGCTGGAGTTGTCAGAGCAAGTGGATACAACTGAGCAAGTCTCACTTTCAACTGCTCTACCACCCGGCGTGTTCTCTGAAGATACAAGTGCGTCATTGCTGAAATAGGTTGGTTTGTTGGAAGTAGGCGAGGAGGAGGTTTATTTGAAAATGACGGTGGATGACACACATAATTCAAAGCAGTGTATTTTTATGCTTTGAAGAAAGAAGTGCGTCATTGCTGAAACATGTTGGTTTGTTAGTTGGAAGGAGGAAAATAAGTGTTTTGTTTGAAAATGGCGGTGGTTGACACGAAGGGCCAAGTCAAACCAATCCATTTTTGTGCCTTGAAGAAAGAAGTGCGTCATTGCAGAAATAGATTGGTTTGTTAATTGGAAGGAGGAAAATAAGTGTCTTGTTTGAAAACGGCAGTGGTTGGCACAAGCGGCCAAGCCAAACCAGTCCATTTTATAGCTTTGAAGAAAGGACAACCCTTTACCCGCTAATGGTGAAGGATTCCGCGTTTTTCTTCGTCGGTTTGCATAGCGCATTTGAGAGCTTTCTAACAAAGTATGTATAACACACTTATTTTTCTTACGAGTAATATATGGCTATCTACGCAATACTACATTGTTCTGCCACTGCTCGAGAACAGGCGCATATTGGTCAGCATCAGGGCAACCTCGTCGGTCGACTTTAGAATAGGCGAAGAAGACACTGGTGAAATAACCGGCGACCGGTGCGGGCTATGCACAGGAGTAGGTTCTGCTGACGCCGGAAACACAACTGCGCGTTGGCGGAAGAAGCTATGCACAGCGTTCGGACAAACAGGAGGCCTGCTGTCATCAACGGTTTGGCGAGAGAGACTAACGCGGCGGTACAAACCACCCGTTGGGCCAGGAGCACCGAGGTTGACCAGGTCTTCGCTAATGTCGACCGAGGAGTGTTCATGGTAGTCCTCGGCGGCAGGGCTTGCCACTCCCGAGGCTGACGCTGACTCTGCAGCTGATGGAGGCGAAACGTCAATTGATGGCATCTCCGCCGCCGAGCAAGTCGATGCCATGGTGGCGGTGATTCCAAGGGGCAGAGGCTGTGGCTCGCGAGAAGCGACGCGAGACAACGACTCGGTGATTACCGCATCATAGGTCGGCGGACTGGGCCCAGCGCTGGCTACGGCTATGCGCTCGTCCAATGCGGCATTCGCATAGGTGGGGAGCTCGCTGGCCTGCCCATGTGCGTCGTCGTTGATGACAGGAACGACAGAGACTGGTACGCTAATCCACAGCGTGCGCACCGAGTTGTCGGGGTCTTTAAAGTGAATGGAGAACTTGAGCTTGTGCGTGATTTCGATGTAGGAGGAAATGTGGTCGTACTGCAGGCGTTTGAGCTCTGTGGGAATTTGGAGCCGAACGTGCTCCTCGACGGCATGAGTGAGGTCAACGCCCGGCGGTGATGGTGTGCTGTTGCTGTGGAATGATGGCGATGGTGTCGATGAGCGACTGTGACCGGGTAGTGGCGAGTTCGATGCAGATGGCACAGCCGAGTATCGGGGCACTTCCTGGTCCGAGGGACCCGGTGCCGTGGATACTGCCTGGTGGCACATGGGGAAGGGGATGGCATACTGGTACAGGCTGTCGCAAATAGCCTCCTCCTCCAGGGAATTGCCATTTTCACAGTCATCAGGCACGGTTTCAGCGCTAGCAGCTACCCTAGACACGGTTTTCTCAGCCTCGCCACAGGGCGTATGGCACCGCACGTACTCCTTGAGCACGACGCCAATCTTGGTCAGGTGTATGTGTTTGACAAGCGGCTGGAACGTAAACTTGGCGTCCATAATGTCGCCGGGAGTAAACGTATCGGCGTCGCCAGAAATGCGGAACTCGAGCTTCTCGCGCCACCGGCTTTCAACGTTAATGGCGCCAGTGCCAAAGTTGCCGTCGACCGAGAGATCACGCTTAACCATGATGTCGCGCTTAGCGGTGATGTTGGGCATAATGCCTGTACGGCGCAGCGTGGCCTTGAGTTGATAGGCGACGTTGGCGTAGGGCAGACTGAGGGACTCTGGCAGGCTGCCCGGGAATACGATAGAGAAGGGAAACTCGTGACATCCAGCTTCCCATGTCTCGACCTTCTTGCCGTCCGCAGTGGTGAAAAAGTCCCAGCGATGCGTAATCGGCGCTGTCTCGCGGTGGAACGTAGACATGACGCCGTCGTTCACTACATTTCCACCAGAAAGAATGCAAGCAGTCGGGCAATTGTAATAGATATTAGCCGAAACATCAATATGAGTACAAGTCAATTAACACAAGCAGCAGTGGTGGTCATGCAGGCCCCGCATCTCCTCTAGGCGCGGTATAGTCAGCAGAACAAAGGCAAATGCATATACCGCCCCCTTGGCCGTGCCAAGCGCAATATACCAGTTATGAATCAGATCAACACGCGCACAGCACAAGAGAGCATGACCAAGTGACTACAACTAAGACACCTGCGCTACAATTTCATGCATTGTGCGGAATTGCGCAAACGGCATGATGCCATGACCTGAAAGGTTTGCGGATTGCCGAATGCGAGGGGGGGGGGCAAGCGGCCCGCGCGCATAAATGGGCTGCGCCCCCAAAAAGGGAGACAAAAATGTGGGGGGATGAGGAAAAGACAAGCAAATTGCAACGCAGGGGGAATGGACCCTGGGAAAAGAAGGAACGCAGGTTCCGGGTACTTACAGTATTCCCACTCGAGCCGCTCATGGCCATCGAGGATCATTTTGAGACCCTTGACGCGGATCGATTCTGACAGGTTCACGATGAGGCGGCCAGAGAATACGGTGCTGGGGGCGTCATCAGCCATGCCGCGCAGTAGAATGTCTGGCTGGTCGAGCTCAAACTCGAGGCGGTTTCCCCTAGTCATTGCGCAGGAGAGGGTTTAATATAATACAAATTAAAATGAAATATCGCTGTATAGCAAGAGAGAGAAGAGTGGGCAGCTGAGAACGGAGGAGGAGGATGTACGGGGAGGGCTAGCATATATAGAGGCCAGGGTTGTGGTGGCGCGCATTGGGCAGGAAGTGTGTATCGTTCGCCTTTAGCCACAGACAAGGGAAAAAAATTTGACCGAGTATCAACTATTGGTTGAAATAGAGGATGGGGCAAAAAAAATGTAATCGGAATCAGGTCTTTTGCAACTCAAAAAGACATGCAAGGAGGAGGAGCCAGTCGGCTTTTTATGCGAGAGGCCAAAGAAACAATGTTTCGTCTTTGTCTTTTCTAGAGTTAGAATGTCCCTCTTTGTGTGGCAGGGATTATTTGTGCTCAGGGACGCCCATCTTCGTCGGCCTTTTCCTTTCCTGCTGCGTAACGCCTCTGGATACACGTGCCAGCTAGCAACGGGTAGCAAGGTCTGGCGTGCTTTTTTTTTTTAGCTCTCGAAGTCCGTGTCGTACAGAGCGACTCCCTGCAGATGGTATGACTCCTACTCAGGTCTAAGAGGGAGCATTGGCTGTAAATCGCAGGTAGCAAATCCTAGTCTACACTCACGTGTACTGTAACAGCCATGCCAGTAAAGAAAGTGTGAGAGTGTCAAGCTGCGGCCAGAATCAAACATAGACTAGCCACAAAAAAAAAGTCAGGTGAAAGCCAGCTGACGCGTGCATTTTCTGTTGTTTTGCGCTATAAAATGTGTACATGTCGAGAATGTTCTAAATGGATCACTCTCCAGCCACAGTCGTTTTCCCCTTGGCGTGCATTTGTGAATGTGCCATAGAGCGAAAAATATATCGCAAGTGGCTGGTAATCATATATGGTCATTCACGCCTTACAGCCACCAGCCACACTCAAGAAAACGTACCCAAAAAGAACTACATAGCTTTAAAAGTGAATGTTGATGTGTCCAGCACTGAAATAATTTAGACACGTGGTCAAGCCGCGGGATAAATAATGATATATCATGTAAAGTTACAATTGCTGATCGATAGGAGGTGGTGCACCGCTTCACCGCCTCGCATTCCAAACTCTGTCAACACTCCTATGGCTTTGCTTTGGCGTCGCGCTGGGCCTCCCAGCGCGCAACCTGCCACATAGGAACGACGCGCGGCGACACATGGTAGGTCCTCGATCCCAACAGACTGATATCGCCGTAGTCGGAGCGACAGATATCCTCGATGCTCGACGACTTTCTTCGCAATCTCGTTCCGTCGCCTGCGTCCGGCGCCATGCTCGCGTTTTCGGGGAACTCGGGGCGATGCTTGCCGTGGGCCAGCGAGGCAAAGAACTTGCGCTTATGCTCCCACCAGCCCAACCGCCGCACGCCGCCGTCACATACGGGAGTGAGTATGCCGCCGCGGTTCCACGGGTGGTCCGTCCAATGCCACTGCAGGTTCTCAAAACACTCGAACCGCGACTCACACATGGCAATGGGACATTTGTACTCGGAGGGAATGGTGGGCTGCCCGTCCATCGTCGCCACGCGGAAGTAATCATGGCGCAGACGCCGCCGGCCCTGGGCGTCGCCACACGTGCTGGGCCGCATGCCCGTCATCGAGGGCCGTCCAGCAAAGCTGTCGCCAGCCGTCGACGGGCGCAGCACATCGTCGGGCAAGCCGAGTTGCACGGTTACGTGCAGCAACAGCTCATTCGCCGTGGTTGTCGTGGCGTCTGAGAGGCCCGAGGTCATCGAGCTGCGGTTCTCGCTGGACGTCAGCGTGCGCGCTGACTGTGGCGGCGGGGTGAGTGGCGTTGGTGGCGGCGACAGGGTCTCGTCCTTGCGGCGGATGATTTCGCTAATGTCCAGGGCCGGCAAGTCAACGGCCGAGTGCAGCCCAGGGTGGTCGACGCGTGTGATTACCAATGGCGGCCTACTGCGCGACTTGGATCCAGAACCCTGCTGGCGACTACGCATGCTGGCGAGCCCACCGAGTTTGCTTAGCAGCGACCCTGTCCGTCGGAGCATCGCGGCAGGCGCAGTCAGCAGCGCGTCGTCCGGGGATTCTGAGCGCCGCATATACAAGAGTTGGAAAGATATTTAGGTGTGCAAAATGAAAGAGAGCAGTCGGAGAAGGAAGGAGAGATACGAAGAAGCTTGCTCAGCTGGCACCTCCCTTCCCCCGTACCCGTGGGACGCGCATCATAGGCGCATGTATGCTTCGCGACAAAGCACCATGTACAAAGAAAAAGATATGTCGGCAATCTCACCGCTTATTGCGGCAAAAAAAAATCGTTGAAGGGGGGAAATCTATGTGATGAAGGCACATGACATGCCATCTCCTCCTTTGTCGGAATAGCCTTTGCTTAGTATCTGTGATGGAACAAAAAAAGTTTTAGAAAGAAAGTTTTTAGAAAATATTAGAAAAGAAATAAAAGGGGAGTTACTCCTATTTTATTCCGATGGGCGGTACACGCCGACAACCAGGGCGTGGTCGCGCTCATAGGGCTCAAGAGTGAGCTGCTCCTTGGGCTTGATCTTCTCCTCCTGCATCTTCTTGACCTCGCGGGCGAAGACCTTGGATGCCTCGACGGTAGAGTCAATGCAGTTAGCCTTGATGGAGATGACAATGTGGCCAGAGTTCTTGAGGAACTGGTGGGCATTGAGGGCAATGATACGGGCCTGGTCGGGCTGGGCAACGTCAGCGAAAATGACGTCGACCATGGGCACAAGCATGCGGTACTTTTGCGGGTAGCGAGCGTCCTCGACGATGGGCACGACGTTGGTGCGCTTCTTGGCCATGTTGATCAGATCGCGACCCGACCGGTGCGAGAACTCGACAGCGTAGACAGCGCCCTCGGGACCGACGACATCGGCAACGTGGGACACGGTGGTGCCGGAGGCAGCGCCCAGGTAGAGGACCTTCTTGCCGGGGGCAATGTGGATGTGGTCGACACCGCCGAGGATACCGGCAGCGATCTTGGAGCGGAAGGGATTCCACACACGGTACTCGGTCTTGGTGCCATCGGGTCCATCGACAGATATCCGCTTCTCGCCGTAGACGGACTCGCCGGGCACAAGGTTCTTGGTAACGAGCAGATCTTCCTTGCCGCGCGCAATGAAGATACCCTCGTGCCGGTGAGGCTCGACGATGACCTTGGCGCCGCCGCGGGCTCCACCACGACCTCCACGAGCAGCTCCACGGCCGCCACGAGCTCCACCACGGCTGGCACCGCGGGGTCCGCCACGAGAAGAGGCACCGCCGAAGCCTCCACGGGCACCGCCGCGGGCTCCACCACGGCCACCACCGAAACCACCACGACCGCCGCCGCGAGAGTCACCGCCGAAACCACCACGACCGCCGCCGCGACCGCCGCCGCCGAAGCCACCGCGGGGAGCACCTCCACCACGGCTACCACCACGACCACCGCCGAAACCACCACGCTGAGGGAATGCCATTTTGTATTATCTAAGGTCTTGTAAAGAAAAAAGGGGGTTCGTTTCTTGAAATAACAAGAACAGAAGAAAAAAGAATAATATAGGCCAAGTACAAGTTAAAACAAAAAAGAAAAGAGAACTTTGTTGCGCCTCTACTTCGTTCTAACATGGTATAATTTTTTTTTTCCTGCACTATTTTTTTTTTCTCTCGCGTTACCGTCTTGATCCAGCTTTGGACCAAAAGCCCAGCATATAGCCGAACAAAATTTTTACTCCGTTAATCGATCAGTGCGATCGCGCAATCCATTGATCGCGCAGATTACTTTTCGATAGGCGAGAACACGTGCAACGGCGAGCGCATACTGGCTCTTTGTCGCTTGGCGATCGTTGCACACATCGCCTTGGATACGGTTCCACACTGCCGCTGAATCTGGAACCCCTAGACCCAGGGAATCAGTACGGCGCAGCACAGGGCTTTTGCTAATCGTAAAGGACCGGGTTCTAGATTGTGCGCATGCCCTGTAGCTTATTTGCAAACACGCGATACCTGCATACGCCGTTGTAATTTGTCGCATGAATCGTGGCGACTGTGCTTGGGATTGGACACTAGACAAGTTGCTCCGTTTTATGGCATATACGCCCTCTCGTCCCGCGTCGTCATCTATCGCCGGGAACGACGTTTTGCACAAGATTGAGGTTCACAAGGCACCTCTTCTTTTCTCATTCTCTTCGTTTATTTCAATATCGGACATTATAACGTCTCTTTGCAACAAGAAATAGCTATCAGAATTCCATTTTTACGCAATATGATGCTGGGAAATCTGTTTGGGGCGGGGCTGATCCCGTCTCAGAACATGTACGATCCGATGACGTCGCAGCGACTGATTCTGCAGCGCAACGCAAACTACGTGCTGCGCGTGCGCGCGGGCCCCGATCTCGCCAACTTGCAGACGATCGACGTCAACTACGAGCGCACGCCGCTCAAGATCGATTCCCGCTACTTCAAGGGGTACATCACCGTGCGCGTATTCGGGTTCAACGGACTGATGGCTGATCCCTGCCATCCGCCGCCGGCGCAGGCGGAGTACTTTGCAAACGGGTTTAGCCGCAAGGCATTGTACTCGATCCAGATGGTGGGGCAGTTCCAGGGCCACAATCTAACGGCGGACGATATAATGTTCGGCAACTACTTTGACCAGCGGCTGCCGCTGCCGCCGTTCTCGGGGCTGTTCGAGTGGTTTATGAAGCGCATGGATCGCACATTGGCGCTCGACATGAAGTCCGACAACCCGTCGGCCACCAGCCCACTGCTCGCGACGGTGCAGAAGCTCTCGTACTGGAAGGGCGACCTGCACGGGTCGGAGCGCAGCTCGGTGCCCGAGGTCAACAACAAGGTCTTGCGCGAGATGCAGCCCATTGACGGCGCCTTTGACGAGGCGGGGCGGGTGGCGGAGTACTTCCCGCTCAAGGACTCGCTGAACAAGGACAGCAAGAAGCGGCGCCACTACTTTGAGAAGACGTCGCACCGGCAGAAGTGGAAGGTCAAGTCGTCGGATGTTTACGCATGTGACTTTTTCTCGCCGTTCATCGACGTCAACCACCAGTGCGTGCGCATGCCCAACGCCGTCGTCGAGCCCATGCCCTTCTTCGACGGCGACATGCCCCTGCGCTACGAGTGCCGGACGCGCGATGGCCGCCACACCTTCTTTGTTGTCCAGTTCGAGCTCATCCCCGCTTCGCGCACCCGCCCCCTGAGCTCCCTCCAGAACCGCCCGCGCCGCCAGTACCGGGACAGCGGATACGAACGCGAGATCCTCGACCCACCACCTCCCTACTCTGCCGAATAATCATTAGCTCTTTTTCTTTTCTCTCTATAGTCATGCTTGGTACATATATTTATCGGTACCAAT
>JANBUP010000202.1:0-11302 GCA_027579525.1 Coemansia furcata | reverse complement strand
GTGGCAGCAAACCCGCTACATCCATGAATCAGCTCTCTGGCCAACAAAAGGGCGCATACTAGAATTGTTTTTTTTTTTGTTTGATAAATGCTGAGCTCCTGGCCTCGATTCCTAAACGTGTCTTAGAGTTTGAGCATCAAACCTCGGGCTCGCGATGATCGCCATAATCATTTAATTTCTTGCTTATCTTTATTAGTTCGGAGTAGCGATACCGGAGTAATTGAGATGCCTGCTTTTTTCGCAAACATCGTTCTCATCTTGCTTGTATCTTCAAAGCATTTATATTTCGCAACAAAAAAATGAGCGCCCTACCTCGTGTTTTCTTCAAGGTCTCTGCGGCTGGCAAGCCACTCGGAAAGATCGTCATGGAGCTCCGTAAGGACGTAGCGCCCAAGACAGCCGAGAACTTCCGCGCGCTGTGCACTGGCGAGAAGGGCTTCGGATACAAGGACTGCTCGTTCCACCGCGTCATTCCTCAGTTCATGCTGCAGGGCGGCGATTTCACTAACCACAACGGCACTGGCGGAAAGTCGATCTACGGCAACAAGTTTGAGGATGAGAACTTTAAGCTCCTCCACGATAAGCCTGGGCTTTTGTCCATGGCCAATGCTGGTAAGAACACCAACGGATCGCAGTTCTTTATTACCACTGTGCCGTGCTCGTGGCTCGATGGCAGACACGTCGTCTTTGGAAGCGTTATCGAGGGCATGAATGTTGTTAAGGAGATTGAGGCGTTCGGCACACAGAACGGCACCCCCAAGACCAAGATTGTGATCGATGACTGCGGTGAGGTCGAAGAGAAGAAATAAAAATTTTGCCAGCTCTTGGTGTTTATTTGCCTAAACACTTTTAAAAATTCTAGTTGTTGGAAGAAGGGAGTAAATGAAAATACTGTTTGTTTTTACTTGCATGAGTAATATGACCTCTTCTAATTATTTTCGTTTCTTTCACTGATTCGTTAAATGGTTGTAAGAGTATATTGGGCTTCACAACTCGGAAAAGTGACAAATTATATAGATGACTACTTGCATACAAGAGTATTACAATTCTTTATCTGACATGGCTGTTCGCGTTTCTTGGTTTCTTATTTAGGGAGACCCAGAATTGGTTTTGCATCCTTAAACATCATACTTCCACCACCTGTTGAGCATTCTTGTGCCAATAACTTAAAGGAATTATATAATTTACTGGGTTCATTATTTAGTGCCCTAGCAATTATATCAAATCTATTAGAATCACAGTTAACAACCAAGACAGGTTTGCTCTTTGCCTCTTCAGGAGCTGTAATTTCTTTATAATTATACTCAATAATTTCGGTTTCCATAACAAAGTAAGTGGCGGCAGCTTTCAGGTATTTAGGGTGCGCTGCATGAATATAACAGTAAGCAGCACATGCATTCACCCTCACACCGTCTATTCTAGTATCTGAAGTATGGGCCCAGGATGTAAAGGAGGCGACGGAAAAGGATAACCAGCTACGCGTGCACAAATGGATTGAGAAACAGCCAGGTCGGACCACCTTCTCGACAAACATGCTGTACCAGATCGTCGAGCGCACAGAGTACATCTACGACAGATGGAAAGAGCGCAATGACCAGCAAATCCAGCGAGAGGAGCGGTCGGCGATCAAACCTAAGAAACGGCGTCAGATCATGAGGCAGCCGCAGACCACAGAGCGCAGCCGTGATGCCAGAGCTGCCGCGGTCCCGCCTATAGCGAAGCGGTGGGGAGACAACCTCCTGGATTTCAAGACAGTAGCGACGGCGACTGTCGCGTTGGAACTCAGGGTCGTTGCCTATGCCTGCCGTTTACCTCCGCCACCTCGGGTGGCATAACTTAATTGTTAGGGGCAGGGCTGGAGAGAAGGCGCCGAGTTGCCGCAAGGCAACAAAGCAAGAGCTCTTGGCATCGCCGAGGACGCAAGCCAGACTAGATCTGGAGGCGGCTGAGGCTCATAGGTCCAATAATTGGTCCCCACCAGGGGATGTTGTTTGGTTTATTTTTTTTTTACAAGCAATATTATCAGTTTACTCTCTCAATATAACAGTAAGCACTTAGGAAACTTTTGCCAAAATACTTAATTTTATCCTCGTCATTGGCAAAAACTTTGTCACCCTTAAGCGATATGAGAATGTATTCAATGTTATCATTTTCCTCCATCGAAGTGTCTATGCTCTCGAAGGTACCAGACATTATTAATCAATGTAGATGCGTCTAAAACTATAGGCAAGTATAGAAATAATGTTGGAAAAAATGTGGTGGGGAGAAGGAGGAAAAATTTTGTGCCCACCAGCCGTCTCTTTTATACCACAGTTGAGGCAGCTATTGAAGGAGAAAAAAGTGTTTACTCAGACTTGCCTCCCCCCACCCAATCACTCTATGGTGCTCAACATTCTCCAAAAAGAGCAGGGCAAAGAGGAAATTCAGTGCCCGTTTTTAATATATAAAAAAAACATATTTCAGCTTGGAGCAAGACATTAATTTATTCTTTAAACAAAGAAATTCAGCGAAATTAATAAATGCCCCCAACAATTGATGTCTCTCAAATACCCCCCAACACAAATCGACATTGAGTGGGATATGATCGATCGAATGTGTTCTCAAAATCCTCGTAGCTAATGTGGAAACATTGGCCATGGGTAGTGAACACCCCCTGTAGCTCAGGGGACGGATGGGCCTGGAGAAGACTTGAAACTTGTCCACTCAAGCTGAAGAAAGCCCTGGGCATTCCCTAATATATGCATACCGTCCAAGGATGCCACTTGGTTGAACTGCTTTTCGCCACTTGTCTATTATGTTTTATGTCGGACTACTTCATGAGTATCTGTCTAGAGTTCACAATTGCTTTTGTTTAATCTCTCCTGGTTATGAGCAAATAGTAAAACCCGCAACATTCCAGGTTAAAGCAGAAATGTAATAGCTCCAAGGCCTAAAACAGTGCCCTGAGTCTGGATAGCTACAGATGTGCCAGCGCGGCTATAAACCAAAGTAAGATTCTTGGACGTTTCTGTATTTGCAAATAACGCATTTATAATGTTCTGGTATAGATGCTTTTGCTACTCAGGTAGTATGTTTCCCTAATTATTCACCAAGGAGACCTCAACTCGGAGGGGGTGGTAAAAGAAAAGACAAAGAATTTGTGCTAGATACGATAGCATTATTCGTTTTTAGTTGAAAATTGATGTTTAAAGGAGAAAAGTATCATCTTCAAAGGTTGGAGGAGGGAGTGGAAGGAGCATAATCGTTTTATTTGCCCATTTTCGACACCCTGGGGTTGACCATGTCGGATGTTTGAGTTTGACAGCGTGCAAATCGATGTTCAAAGGACCAAAGTCTCCTCTTTAAAGGTTGGAGGAAGGGTGTGAATGGAGTGGGATCCTTTCTTCCCCTTTCCCAATGTCTTTGGGTTGGCCATGCCAGGTGTTCGAGTTTGACAATGCAAAATAATCGATGTTCAAAGGACCGAAGTCTCCCCTTTGGATATGTTGGAGGAAGGAAGAAGACGAACAGAATCCCCCCTCCCCGCACCCTGATATATCTTGGCTGACCAAATTGGGCAGTTATATCCTGCCACATCCATTTCCTCTTTACTAACTCTCTGACAACTAACAATGTTCTATTTTTTTTTTATCAATTCATATTTATATTCAGGCAAATGTGAATTGCGATCGCTCGCCAGTCAGGAGCTGTGAGGCAAGTTGGGAGCCTACGATCCGTTCGACTTTGAGCTGATCGTACTGTGTGTAGAGTGCAGTGCATGAGAGCAACTCTGGAGAGGCAGTCTCATCGTTGCTGGTCAACATGAGGTTCAAAAGCTCGGTGTAGAACAACGGGTGCTCGGGCAAGCTATAAAACACCAAGTTGTGTATGCCCTTGATTGGATAGCGGTGGTAAAAGTGGGCGCGCTCGCTGTACAGAATAAAACCAAGCTCGCCGGCGTAAAGGCTTTTGCGCGCACCCATCGCCTCGGACGTTGTCGAGTACTCTGAAATGGCGGCAAACGAGCAGCTCTTGTCTCGGCAATAGTTGCGAATGCGGACAAAATCAAAGTACGACGAAACAAAGACCAGCGTGTGCTTGTCTCCGGCAGCCGACTTTTGGAGCTCGGGAAACACGTGGTCAGTGAAATGCGCGAACCGGTCGTCGGCAGCCGACTGCAACCTTTTGACTGACAGCCGCTTAAAGATTTGTGGCACTTGCGCAACAACGTCGGTAACGGCTCCCGGGTAGACGGGCTTTATGCGCACCTTGCCTTCAATGCTGCGACAGTTGTTGTTAAAGACGGCTTGAATCTCGGGAGTCATATAATCCGATATCAAAATCGTTTGGCGACGGTGCTGTGCGGTGCCCTCGAGGTACCACTGGCGAATGCGCGAAAAGTCGCAGCCGTGGTCCTTCTTGGGCGTCAGATTCAAGTGGCTAAACACATGCGAGACGTGCTCCCAATTCTGCATCAGCAGCGCGTCGCACTGGTCCACAATCACCATCTCGATAGACGAAAGGAAGTCAAAGTCCCGGCGCTCGTCGCCCTCCGAGCCAGTCACCATGCGCAGACCGAGCGGCGAAGCAACGATAATATCAGAATGGTAGAGCTCCGTGTACACTCTAGCCGTCTTGCGGTACAATTGCACGCCAATACGGAATCCGTCGTCAATGTTTCCGGCAAACGTCTTTCGGAAATCATCGGGCTTGCGCTTACTGATGACGCTCTCTTCGTAGCCGGCTGGCCCGTACTCCTTGATAAAGCGCGGTGCGTTCATGTCCTGTCCGCCAGAGGCCAGTTTGAACAGCTTTTCAACGACCTTGTACGCGCTGTTGCGGAAGGGGAGGACGATGAGTACGCGAGGACGAGTGAATCCCTGGTCACGAAGCTCGCCAGCATCAGTCCCTTCGGCGTGCGCCTTGCTCAGCTTGGCCTTGTTTCGGCGCTCCAAGTCCTTGGACTTTAGTACATGGTTCATCGCGTGCAGCGCATATGCGGTGGTAATCTCGTCCTCCTTGGCAAACGACCTGTCGGCATATACGACATCCAAGTACTGGTCAAACCAGCCAAGCAGCCGCTGCTGGAGCGCGGAAAGGTCCTTGCCGCCGTTTAGCTTCTGCAGCGGCTTGGCAAGCCTTGGATTAATCGAGTCGGGGTTTGGCGGCCTCACGCCCTGGCCCTCAACGCTATACAGAACCGCCTGACCCAGCAAGGGCTCGTCGACTGCGACCTGCGTGTATTCCTTTTGCGAGACGGCGGCTAGTCGCCGGTGCATCAGAGACGAGTCGTCGTCGGCAACATGTTTCTCCATGTAGTCTTTAATATCGCTGGTGTCTGCTTCATCTGAGTCGTCTTCGCTCTCGCCATCGCTCTCGCTGTCCTCGGCGCCATGCTCAACCTCGTCAATCTCATACTCTACCCCAACATCGGCAGCAGGGGCATCTTCGTCCTCGTCCATGCGTGCGTCGCTATCGGATTCCTCCGCCTCGTCGTCCGATGTGGCAACGCCCCGCTTGGCCTTAATGGCGGGTGCGGCCGGAAGCGAATTCAGCAGCTTTGAGTATGCGTCGGGGCGCGATGCCTTCAATGGCTTGGATATCGCTAGTCCTCGGTGGCTGTGACCTTTGGACTTTCCCTTTGACAAACTAGGCGTACCGGTGAGGCGACCATACCCGCTCCTGCTAATGGCCTTGCTGATAAGATCGTCGAGGTCATTTTCTTCGCCCAGGTTGCTGAAGGGATCGAGCTCACCATACTCTTTGAGCTGGTTCAGATCCTTGCGCGACAGCTTACGCGATTTTTTGGCGGGCGGCATGACTGGTATTAAAAAACAAATTCTTTATATAAATTTGAATTGGAAAGTGAGTTGGAAGACTTTTTTTGCCTTGACCTTTACTTTTCGGGCCTGATCTGGATTACTTAAGATCTAATAAATCACGTTGACATGCACTAGCAACAATCCATCCTCATTACTTGCATGTATACATGTCTGTCTGCTTGTCTGTTGGATGGTTGGCTTGCCCAAATAGGATATGGTCAATCGGATAGAGCAGAGCAGAGTGGAGTGAGGTGTGTTCGTGGAGAAATTGGCTGCTGCGTGTGACCAAGATCCACCAGCCCAAGGAGCATTCGCTATGCTGTGAGAATACATGTGTCATGGAAACATGGCCACTTTTTAACCCGATGCTATTGTATATTGCACGTGGAACACTACTACTAACGATGTAGCAATAGGTATGGTAATTCGGACCCTGGCATGTCCTCTGAGAACTACCCTCTTTCAAGCATAATTGCATACTCGCGTAAGCAATGCAGGTATATGCATCACCCCAGAAAAGTGCCCAATTCAAGGGGTGGCGGTTGAAATCGGATATACCCGCATCTGCTTGGTCATTGCGTCTCTTGGTGAGGCCGCCAGTAAGAAAATAGGGACGTCATCGCTCAGGTGAGGCTGCACGTCTATTCGTCATGCTGGGAGGCATCGGCGGTTGTAGTCCGACTAGTAAGCACCACGAATGAATGGAAAGGCAGATCGTCGAATGCATAGGCGCCAGTCTTCGTAACGGCAAAGATGAATGCACCTTCCTTTTTTGGATCCTTCATAGAGACAAACAGGTTTATGTTAATTTCGGTCCATTGGCTTACATCTATACTTGCGTTCAGCTTTGTCGTGCGAAAGGAGGGCAATGCGTGTCGTAGCTTTGAGCCATGTTTCTATTTTTGTGCACATCGCCAAAGACAACACAGCAAAGCAGATATCAATGGCTGGTCCTGCCACGCTCTATGCAACACGGCGTATCTGCTTACACAACAATGCTTCAAACAAAGGTCGACATGTCTAAATATGTGTGAGGCTGGACATATCGGGTGTTTTGGCTCTGCCCAAAGTGATTAGCACCAACACGTCATGATGTTGCTCTTTTTCATAAATTTGGGACATTCCTAAACAAAGTACAATCCGCGCGTCCTCGACTATAAATGTAGGTTCCGACCTTTGCCTTTCTTAAATCATGTATAACAATATCTACTTTTTTGTTCCTATTCCTTTCTCGTTCAACTCTTTTTTGCATTGCAACCAGCAACTGCCCCAATTGGGATTTACCGTGAATTGGCGTATATATTACGATATTACCATGACTCTGTTTGTTGGACACCTTATTGAGCGAATTAATGACAAAGTTCTGCGCGAGTTATTTTCGCCATTTGGCACAATCGCCAACATCGACCGCAAGGGCACTTATGCGTTTATTGTAAGTAACAGCGTGGTCTCTAGCGGTGTAAGCAATGGCGCGTTTTGTAAAGGAGAGATAAATGTCTAGCTCGGGTATATTTACCATCATGTATGTCGTGACTATTTCTTTTTGGTGGTAGAATCTTGATAGTAAAGAAGCGGCGCAACGCGCAGCGCTAGAGCTTGACAAAGTTGGTTTCATGGGTACTGTGCTGCGGGTTGAACTTTCAAATCGAGAGCGCGGCCAAGATGGACCACCACCTGGAGACCAGAGCGAGATATGCTACAATTGCCAAGGTATTGGACACATTGCCAAAAACTGTCCGTAAGTATGCAATTGCCGCCGATAGTCCATGTTTTGACTTTATAAAAGTACGTGATTTCTCTTTACTATCACTGACATTTGTTTCAATTATGTAATACCATGTAGAATTCCGCTGCAACCAGCACAATTGGAACATTTGCACAGAACACGGCCTTCTAAACCTTGGCACTTACATCAACCCCATCATGGCCGAGCTCCTCGAGCACGCCGCGTGTCTAGCTCTGGACACTCGCGCACGCGAGCACATCCATTTGTTCGCCCTGCAAGCAACCCTATTGTCACCAATTCGCATTGCAAACACCGATATAGCGCCAGTGAAAATAGTCTTTGCCGAAACGACATGTATCATACAGCCCTGCAACCCGCTGATTATCGACCAACCCAACTACCTCGGCCGACAGTGACGCAACTGAGGCCCTCAAACTGGGCCAGTAATATTCCCACCAATTCACACGCGATGCTTGCGCAGAATGCAATGTCGCCGCACTTGAACTCTTTGCCGTCTGGAACTTCTGCTGTCCAAACTCAGTATTTACCACCAGGCACACTATTGTACATGCCAGTGATGGCGGTTCAGCTTCATGGCCCGAGCTCAGGGCAACAAAAGGCATTCGCGCAAATGTTGCCGCTTGGTCCCCCGCCTCGCCCAAAGCATCTGCCTTTTCTCCCACCGCCGCCGCTGTTACCAGGTTCAGACATGCCACATGGTTTATCTGTACTGCGTGTGCTGCCAATTCCATCCGGCCCTCATGTGCTATCGGAAATCCGACCCTCCCTGCTTGCGCAAGAGACTACGGAAAGCACAAACTTGACACCGACAAGCGCAACAGCTGTCAATCCCCAAAACGCAACAGACAATAGAGGTGACGCGCTCCTTTAATAATTATTGAGCCCCGAATGATATTGTTTAGCGTTTGTTTTATTGTTGACACTAATGCAGCGCTTTTTCATGGTTTACACCCTGTCTACTATATAACAATAATAAACAACGACACGCCAGTATGGATCAGCCGATTAAAATGAAGCTGGATGGGCTAGAGATGACACGCAGCTGACTTCCCAAGGCAACAATGATCTTGCATACAATGAAGAAGCGATGTGTGCAATTGTACAATTGTGGGTGAATGTTCACACTAACTACAATGGGGTTGTAATGTCTGGTGTTAGAAATCGATGTGGGAGAGCATTATTATATGTGGCGCATAGCCTCGAGGTATGCCAATAGTTTGTAAGAGCAATTGCCCTCTCTACAATAATGCTAAAGGTATGTAGTCGTTGTCTGCCACTTTGGGTCTATTCAACTTGTTTGGCTTACTCTCACTAGTACGCGTATTCTTATCAATGTACTAGATGTCAGATCCGAGCACACTTCTGTGCCTGTGGAATAGGTGTCGTTATGAGTCTATAACAATAGATTGGGAAAAGGGGAGTGTCTAGTCACACTTGCTATATAATACACCTTGGTCACTTATTGTCTGCGTGTGGCGAGTGCGATCGGTCATGCTGCTTCCACCGATCATCTTACATTAGCATTGTCTTACAATACAAACATCTGGTGGGCGAAGGGAGATGGAGAAAGAGGGCACCATGGCTTGTAGCTATTGTTGAATTGCTTGCGCAACAACTCACAAGTTGCTTGTATGCTCTTGTCCTATTGTGATAATTGTACTTGTGGCATACTGCGTTCCCTGTTCTACAATTGCTGGGTGCCAATTGACAACATAATCATTGAAAAAATATGCGCGTATGCTCATGCAGGCCTGAGGTGTAGGGGCGTGATATTCTTTTTTTACATTCAGAGTGACACAAGCAAATGGTCAGACTGATTGGCATCCCGCTTAAATACACACCCCTTTTCCTGCTCGCTCGTCATCAATATTGATGCAACTGAGAATACAACCGTATCCATCACTTTATACATATCGCCCTCTACACATTTCATTATCCATCTGTCATATTGTACGACTATGATTTTTGAGGACATACCCAATCTCGACTTTGATCTCAGCGCTCTATTTGCACAAAAGCTTGGCGAGATGGCGCTGGCGCCAACGCCCGTAGTTGTCACTGCACCGCCGCCCAATGTGCTAGTCAACCGAGTTCCAGAGGGGTTTACCCCAATTTTGATAAACTTGCAGCGCTGCTCTCGTGCTGAGCTCCGTCGGTTCCTGCACAACATGCTCTGCAAAACATCGGCGAGCGAGGATGGTTCTGACAAAAAAGAAAAGCCGCTGGGTCGGTGTGGCTGTGAACTGTTAGAGTTTGACTACCAGCCCGATTTCCTATTCAACAAGCGCAAGCACTCAGACAACAGCGACGACGGACAGCCCGACGAAAGCGATGATGACTGCGCTACCACCGCCACCAGCAACGGAGACGACCACACTGTTGACGATGATGAGCCTGAATGTGAAGAGGACGCTCGCGAGAGCACTGCTGAATTACAGAGAGAGTACGAGGCTGAGCGTAACCGGATTAAAATCAAACGTCCGCCCAACTCGTTTATGATCTACCGCAGCGAGCGTCACAACGAGCTGGTCAAGGAGTACAAAGGTGGAAACAAGGTCATTTCTGGGATCATTGCCAAAGAGTGGCACAGCATGGGGCGAGAGGCCAAGAAGCGGTATGAGGATATGGCAGCTGTCAAGAAGCGGGAGCATGAGCTACTCTATCCAAACTACAAGTTTATGCCCAAGCGGCGCAAGTACTAGACTTGCATTCATTATCTGTATTTTCCTTTCTCCATACTCAATTTAGAACTTTTCTTGTGCATTTTCACGCGACAACGGCCAATAAATAGTATTGTCGCCCATCGCATTGAATCGGCAACTCCATTTTTGTATTGGTATTCAACCTGCCTTAGCAACAGTCAGAAATCCAAGGCTATTGTCCACACTCACGACATGAGAATAAAATCTAAAACAAGTAGCGGTGGCCGTGGAATGGCTACCCTCCCGATCGGAGACAATACATTTGTGTTGCCTAATGTGGCATCAATACGACACTAGCCAGACCGTTTTTAGAACTATGCAGCCTAGCTTTTAGCACATTGCTCACAATACCTATGCCCAAAGTATGTTGTAGCCGTGGTTGAATTAGAAGCTATAGCCGATAGTGGCCATTTTGCTTCAGCTACAGTATAAATAGAGTTTCTAGAAAACAGTTACCGCCTGCGAAGCCACTACTATCGGCACGCGACAGGACGTATAAGGGGGTATGGAGCTGCTACCAAGTCCAGTCACTATGCCTGTTGCAGCCGCTAAACAAACCCAATGGCACATGGCTGCCTGGAAATTCAAACTTGGAGCATTGTGCTGTTTACGTTTCGATGAAGTCCCAACTCGAACCAGACAATAGGCTATGGAAACAATTGAGCACTTCAAAAAAAATTGTGTCATTTATTTTGCTTGTATTCTGATACGAGATTGGAGAGGCTTTGTCGTGAATTGTAGGGACGCTCACACGACGCCATTGTTCGTAGCAACGAAAATGCGTTGTATATTACATCGTATCTGTATGAAAAAAGTAGCCCACGCGAGTAAACAATAGCAGGTATATTGCAGTACCATTTGAACAATAGACCAACCTCCTATTGCGTGGATGGTGCAGCGCCAGAGTGAGAAAGGGGGGTAGGTGGCTAGCTGTAAAGTAAACCCATGTCAAAACAGGTAGACACGCGTGTTTCTCGTCCCACTGCTCCCCACTTTACTTTCTATCTAGAGGTAAGGGAGTGACAAAATAGACGTTTCCCATTTCGTGGCTG
>JANBUP010000201.1:0-11336 GCA_027579525.1 Coemansia furcata | reverse complement strand
GAAGTATAATTTGATGCCCGAGGTCTAGCTGTCTATCCGGACTTGGGAATTTAATTTGGATTAAACCGTGCTTCTATCTATACTATGATATGTTGAGCATTTTAGGGCTGTAACTCTAGCGGGCAGTGGTGACCACTACTTGGGACAGCGTGTATGACCCAATTGTTCAAACGGTCAAGAAGGGAAACTTGATTGTTACTATTACCTACACATGTTTTATTATTATTTATTTATTGCCAATTATAATTAGATAAATATATTAGGCAAATATGTAGATAATTGGTTAATGTGATATGATGTAATTGTAAACTTTCCACGGGACATCGCTGTCTGCAAAATATCGTGGACACAACCAATTCTATTTAGGATAATCATAAAAATCACTTCTGGGTCTTCATAGTACGTTCGATCGACTATTTTTGCTATTCGAGGGTCAAAGTCATTCCATCCACCGACTTCCAAGTAGGTAATATGGCTTATTATATATTTGCCACCAGGTAGAGAATCAATATCCTCGGAACCCGTGTAGAGAGCAAGGAAACATACACCACTTTGATACATCCTTTGCAGCTCTTCAGTCAATTCCATTTGAGGGATGTCATCAGTGCACTCATGCACGACAAAAACTACACATATCATGGATTTGTAGCTCTCTACCCGTGAAGTAATATCTTCAATTTGTTTGGATGTGTATAGGTGGGTTTGATCATTGGCCATGGGTTGGATCTTTTGTTGGGATAAAGTGCTAAATAGACAAAAATGAAAATAGCAAGGGTGAGGAGAGGAGAAATGTGAAAAAAAAAATATTGGTGGCCTCGCTACCTGTCTTTCAATAAGAAATTTTGAAGGAAATTTAAAAGAATTCCCGCTTCACGTCCATACGAACTGGAAAGTAGAACAAATTCTTGCGTCATACAGCAAGTCCCCATGCGTTCAAAAAAATACAAAGCAGGTATGCAGTCCCAGTTTACTGCACATGGCCAAGAAAGCCTCTTCTTGCTGCTATTGGCCATGAAACGCATGACTTGTGCATCTGAAGGACAAAATATTGAAGTCACGTTTTATCATCCTTTGGGAATGACGAAAGCTGCAGATGACGTAGCTAAAAATTGCATGTCAGCACGTTTTGACGTACACATCGACTGCCAAAGAGCAAAGTCTCCTAGTTTTCAAAGGAGCAGGTGATGGACAAAGTCCAGCCTTTTGTCGGCTTAGCACTGCACATTCGTCTCCTTATTGTCAATGGGCGCGTCCCTCACAGCTTGAATAAAGGGAAACATGTTTTTCTAATTCCAACAAAACTAAAAAATTGATATTAGGGCTGGTAAAAACTGGCGGAAAAAATACAACCACTTGCATGGCTATGCATCCTTTGACACTCGGCAGTTTGTGAATACAACTTTGCGACTTTTTTTTTTTGCTAGGTAGACACTGTTATATATTTCTTACTTTAAAAAGAGGCATGTTGCCTTAATTATTAGACATATCTATAAACTAAATACTATGTGAAGTGTGTCTTGAGAGCCAGGTGCTAGCTAGAGGTCCACATTGGCTCTATGATATCTAGCTGCTTATTTGATCAACCTTATACCCGTAAAAGTTCAGCGCTATCTTGATATTCTCAAAGGTGCTGGCCGAAGTTGTGCACTCAATTGGAGCCAGCTTGTACTTTTTGTCTTCCCAAATAGTTTCGCAAAGGTCCTTGGCATCATTGCCAACATACAAGACAATACCACGACGAACGGTATTGTCACCACTGGCCACAGTCATATCAGTAATAGTTATGTTCTTAAACTTATCCGGAAGCGTGCTATCACAACTACAGTCGAGGTTGAGTAAGTGAGAGAGGTTGAAGCCCTTGTCATGAACAGTATCGTGAATAAATTCAGGATAGTATACGGCCAATACTATACACTCTGTGTATCCCGAAGCATCGACACTTTCCTTTAGTTTCTCGAAATCATTAAACACTTGCAAGTTGGTCATTGTTGGTTGACGGTACGTAAACTGTAGTATTTGTTAGTCAGATATAAATGTAGAGAGCTAGACAAAAAATATGATGGAGAGAAGAGGGAGAAAAAAAGTGGGCGCTCCCTCCTCCCGCTTTTTTATAGCACAAATGGAGGACATTTCTCTTCCAACAAAAAAAAGTGTGCTGGAGCGTTGACTGAGAGCGACCCCGTCGATTATCTTTGTAGATGCTTTTGGAAGAGAGACTTTGACATCTTTCCTCTCTTTTTTTCGTAGCACCGATGGATGGGGATGATTTCTTTTCCAATAAAGAGCGTTGGAGCGTTGACTGGAAAACAACCCCGTCGATTATCTTTGTAGTTGCACTTCAAAAGGGGGCTGTTGGTAGACAATGCTCGCTCCCTTCTTTATGCCCCCCCCCACCCCTTCACATTCTCCATCCACCCAAGAACATCTATTGAAAGAGTAAATGCATGCTAGCTAGGGGGCAAGGGGTCGCTAAACTCGGCATCATCGCTGGCACTCTCTGTGTCAAGAACGGCAGGGCCAGCAAACTCCGTAAACTCGGCGGAAGCGGCACTCAAAACAGGCAGTTCCTCCTCCAGGCCGTCAGCACGCCCATCGACAAAGGGCGAGTAGGGAGGAATGGCCCAGTCGCGGATGAGCGAGTCATCCATGTCGAGGATATCCACGGGCTCAGCCGCCACCCCGCCACCAGTGCTGGGACGCGGGCGCTGCTGCGAGGTCAGGACGCCGGGCGGCAGCCCCGACGCCTTCTGGAAGGCGGCGTAGCGCAGGGCCATGACGACCTGCACATTGGAGTCCTCCAGCGCAATATCCAATGGCAGCAGGCCGTAGGCGTCGGGGGTGTCCCAGTGCGCGCCCTTGCGCACCAAGTACCACACCACGCGCACGTTGCCCAGGCGCGCAGCCAAGTGCAAGGCAGTGCCGCCCGAAACGCGCATCCCAGCCGCTACCACCACGTCACTTCCCTCGCCACCGCTGCCGGCCTGACTGCCTCGAGGCGAGTCGTTGATGTACGAGGTGGCGGTTACTTGGGCGCGCGTGTTGGCGTTGGCGCCCCACAGGAACAGCAGCTCGAGCATGCCAAAGTCGCCCATGCCAACAGCCTCGATCAGCGGAGTCGACCCGGTCTTCCCGTCATACGCGCTGACACTGGCGCCCTGAGCCAGGGCCTCCAGCGCCAGCGGCATATCGGCAGTGCGAGCGGCGAGGATCAGCTTGGCGTCAGCGTCAAGCGAGGGTTCTCGCTGGACATACAGGCGGTTGGCGTACTTCTGCGTCAGATAGGGAAGCTTCAGGTCGCGCGGGCACTCCTGGTCGGGCTTCTTGGGTTCGTCGGATTTGGGATCGAGGGCCTCGTAGATGCGGTTCGCGCGGTGGTTGCCCAGGCGCTGCATGATCTGCATGAGCTCGGGCTCCCAGTTGTCCAGCTTGATCGAGCGCACCTTGCTTATGTGCACCCCCAGGCTGCGGTGGATGCCCGAGCAGTCGATGCACACGAGGATGCCCAGGTTGATCACCGCCCACTCGGGCCCCCGCTTGCCGCAGTCCACGCATCGGTCGTTGCCCGGTGGATACCGCATCTTGGCCATCCTCGTCTCCTGCACATCAGCGTCAGCGCCCAGGGGCGAGGCCGCGACAGTGGTCGAGCTGCTCCGCTGGTTACTCGACGTCACATGCACCTGTGGCGTGCCGTCTCCAGTAACTGGCGATCCCGAGCGAGTGGCAGCCGGGTGTGAGCTCGACCTTGCCGCCTTCAGCGGCACGACGCCCAGGGTCACCGACGCATGCGTGATGGGCGTATGCGAGTACAGCGACGACTCAATAGCCTGCTTCAAACACGCCTTCCACGCACCCAGGTCGGAGCTACTCTCGGCCTGCAGGATATAGGTGCGGTTGGGCGCAATCAGCTCAAACACATTGCGTCGCTCGTGCGTGACCCCCCGCTTAACCATGCACAGATGCAAAGGCACGGACTCCTTGTCCTTTTCGTTGTCGCGTTGGAAGTGTATCAGGTGCCCGTCCCTGATCTCAAACCACCGCCGCTGCCACGACGCCATTATCGAATACTGGCTGCGCAGAAAGAGGTACCCCGAGATCTGAAACAGCCCGTGCGGGCTAAGCGAAATCGATGCAATCGATCGCCGCTGCGACGTGGATCTAGCGGGCCGCCCGCCGCCGCTCCTCCCACTGCCGGCAATGGCAGAGACGACTGATAGCGAGTCCGCCGACACATGCTTGGAGCTCTTGGCGGCAGCAGTAGGCTCGGCGGGGACATCCAAGGCATCGACGCTGCCAATGGAGTCATAGGGTCCGCTGACATCGTCGTCCTGCTGCCCCACTTGGACATAACCGCCGTCGTCAATCGACCTGTCTCTGCTGCCAAGGTGCGCTCCGTCGCCGAGAGTCGGCGCGACAACCAGCGTCGCAGCCTCGTCTATCTCTGCCTGCGCGTCGCGGCGCGCCTGAGCAATGTGCTCGCCCATCGCCCGCATGGTGGGCTCGAAATCGCGGAACGACGAAAACGCCTGATGGTAGTGTGCGTACTGCGCATACATGAGTGACAAAAAGCCCTCGAGGATCTCGACGCGCTTGACCGACGCCAGGCTATTAAGGTCCAGCGACAGATGCTGCATCTGGCTCGTGTACCGGCTCTTCGCCGCCTCCACGTCGCGCTCCTGCTGCTCCAGGAGCGGCTCCGAGGACTTTTTCGCCAGCAATTTCGTCAGCTGCATCTCGTAATCCCCCTGCAACGAGTCCAGCCGCCGCCTCGACGACTTGATCTTCGACAATAGCCCTGTGTCCGCCAGCTCTTCCATGGGTCGGACGAGTATGTGTTGCAGTTGCTCGCTTTGCATTGCCCGGTTCCGCTCTATCTCGCCTAATACGTCGCCAAACCCGGAGAGTAGCTGCTCGAGCTTGGCGTCCTTGAGCGGCGAGAGCTTCGATATCGATGCTACTCGCCGCACGATATCCATCGACTTTGCGCCGTAGTCTGATGATAGGCCCTGTAGCGACTTGCTCGCCTTCGCTAGGCCCTGGATGGATGTCTCTAGGCTGCTCGCATACTCTTCATACTCCCGTACTTTTGCCCGGTAGTGTGGCGAGTCGGTGACGCACTCCTCCAGGTCTAGCAGCTCCGGGGCATGGTCGCTCATGACAAGAGTCAATAAAGAAAGTAGTGGATAGTAGATGACTGAATTGTATATGTGAATGGACGAAAGCAATATGAACACCTCACGAAGCCTCAAGACGAAACGCAGGGTGTAGTGCACGTAATCGAACATCAAAAGTGCATGAACACGTGGGTCCATGATCAATAAGGAGTTGATTTGATCAAGAACCATTTAAAAAAAAAAAAGTTCAAAGTCGTTGGCATCAACAACAGCTCTCTTCTCTCGATCCTTTTTTACTTTGTCTTTATTACATACGCATTTTCAAACTTGTAATATTTGGAGGATGGCGCGCAAACAGACTCTAGCTGACGATTTGGAGGATGACTTTGAACTAGACAACGACTATGTATCCGATATCGACGATGCTCCAACAGCTGACAATACGCCCGAACCAACAACAGGCTCTAAGAAGCGCAAGGAAGAGACCTCAACAAAGAACGACAGCAGCACCAAGCGTACTAAAACAGTAGCCTCCACTGACAAACCATCAGGCAAAGGAACGACGGCCAGCAAGTTCAGCGTCCCATCCGACGCGAACGACCAGGCCGAGATCTGGAACAAATACATGAAAAAGGCTCACCCCGGCATAACCGACCTCGAACTAGCAGACCACCTAATGCTCCCACAACACATCTACACAACCACCCCCGCCCCCTCCGACACCTACCTCGAGGATTTGGCCAAAACCGCAGTATCCACGGGAAAGAGCAAAAACAAGGTAATGCACGGCGCACCCCAGGTTCTCGTAATCTGCAGCTCTGCTCTCCGGGTCATCGATCTTGTCAAAAGACTGCGTCCAGTGTCGAAGCGCGGCGTGTTAAAGCTGTTCAGCAGGCATATCAAAATCGATGACCAGAAAAAGACCCTCAAGACTACCGCCGTTGATATCGCCGTTGGCACGCCGAATCGCATCCTCAAGCTGCTGACTGAGGATGCGCTTAAAGTCAATAGACTCAGGCTGGTCGTTATTGATTGCTGGCAGGACGATAAGATGCGCGTTGTCATTGATATGGACGATACACGGAAGGATCTGTTTTCCATTTGGCAAGATGTTTTGCTGCCCGCATCGGCCAACCCCGACTATGGATTCAAGTTACGCTTGGTGTAACTGATTCAAAATTATAGAATTAAATTTACTTGTTACTAGATATACGAAGTAGCTATCTAGTGTCCAGCAATGCTGGCGACATTAGTTAATGTGGTTTGCAGCAGGGGTTGCATTCTGTGCATGCGCCCTTGGCACTCGTAATAGCATCTCACCACTCTTTGCATGTTAGTGAGGGCAGCAACTTGCTCTTGAAGCGCACGTAACTAGGGATCCTTAATATAACCGAGCGGCGATCCTCGATAAACGTCTTGTCCTTTACCAGTACCCATTTACCATCTGTCATAAGAGCCACGACCAGTTGGGTGTTCTCATCGGCGTATGGTTCGTCTTCCTTGGTACAAAGGACGCCTTTACCAAACAGTAGACGCTTTGTTGTTGCGTTTGTCGAAATCGCATGCGAATACCACCCGGGTATATTGTACCCCTGCGCTTTTAAGAAATCTGTACCAGATGCTTCCCACTGATGTATGACCTCTGCTCCTTCTCCAATTTCATCCCAGGTCTCGAGTAGTACCAGGTAGTCCATGATGATGGCGATGTATGGAGGAGCAAAAGAAATGAAATATGAGGAATGTCGGAAGTGCATCTACCACTCCTGAACCTGTCTCGACCTGGTGACTTGTTGGATGCACTGAACATTGTATGTGAGGAGAAAGAATGCTTCCTCGTACGCATGCAATAAGCGCAATAAGGATTGTAGCTGAAGGGAAACTGTTGTGTCCACACGACTGGTTATAGTTGAAGAAAGAGTAAATACACCAGATATAGTTATGTGGTATAAACAACCAAACGACGTCAAGCAATCCAAGGCAAAAGGCACTGATTGGCGATAAGATTCTAATTTGCCTCTAATGGCTGTAATACTCTCTAATGGTACCAGTAAATTCAAAGAAATAAACCAGTTAAATCAGAAAGGTACGTGTGAGAAACATGGCAATTTTGAGTTGCTAAATAGATCATCAAATCAAACAAACCGAATTGGGATGTTGATACGTAATCAACATATCACTAACCAATCTGGTTTGGGAGCAGAAGTTTCCCCGGGCCATTCTTTGAACTAAACGCGACATATGTAACGGTTGCACGAGATACGTTCACGTATGAGATGGGCGCTATTCAGCCAATAAAATCTTGAAAATGGCAGGTATTATTGTCTGTTTTTTTGTATTACCATTGCGTTATAAATATTTCAAAAGGAAGCGAGGTTTCCTATTCCAGAATGGAAAGTTAACGCTTATTGAGCAAGCGACATGTAACCTAGTCCACCATATCAAGTGTCTCTTGTTGTTGCCCGTATGTTTTAGTTGTGCACCGACTCTTCAGACGCGTTGTTTGTAGTTGGGTCACCTGTATGGCCACGTCCACCGAACTTGATTGTATATTGCAGGCACAGGATATGCCACTATATGTATCACGTACAGAGACATCGCCAAAGTTATTGCACAATGGAATATTTTCTTATTCCCTACGTATGCTAATACTTCACACTCATTTCTATTGCGGCGATATCGTGTTGCCCAATGTTGTTATATGTGAAACATGGCTTTAGCTTTCTCTCCGACATATATAACCTCGCTTTTTCTCTATTATTAATTTTATCTTACCAGTATAATACATAACACCACAACTTTTATCTTACACCACCAATTTACAACGACAACTACTAAATCTGATCTAGTTGAATATGTGCACTTCTCAGACTGTTAACTACACCAAGTGTAACGATCAAGTCATTACAATTCAACGTTGCCACCGGCGCTGTGATACTATCGATGGTACGCCCCCAGTGTGGAATTGCACAGACTTTTGTACGGACTGCATAAATAAAAATAAAAGGGAAGCCGCACTAGCCTTGGAAGCCGCGAAGGAGAAAGCTAGACGTAATCGATCAGACTCAGGGTCTTCAACCGACACCCATGTGGATAATCCTTAACTATATTTTAGGTGAGTGTACCACACACGACTAGCGTTGGAGTGTGCTTTCGGTTTAAATAGCCGATACATGATTCGAATACAACGACTCAATCACTGTACCTCCAGCCCAAATAGAACCTTCTATTTGATTTATACAAGTAAACAATAAATGTTAACAACCTCTAATAACAAAACCGAAGTATTGGGAGCTTTAAACACAAAGAAGTTGACAAAACTCCATGGAATTCTTGTCATATCTAATGACTGCCAAGAAATCTACACATTTACTTTAACGCGTGCTGTATTATATCACAGGTGTATGAACTACAACTCGAATAAAGATAAATTGCGTTTGAAATGAGATGTCGCCTTGCCCACAGAGCTACTAATCGTCCGATGATGTTGGTAACGTTATTTGATGTGGTTGGCAGCATGGACAGCTTTCTATGTATCTGCCCTTGGAATTCGTAATGACATGTCACCACTCTTTGCACGTTAGTGTTGGCAGCATTTTGCTCTTAAAGCGCACAAAAATAGGACACTTCAATATTATTGAGCGGCGATCCTCGATAAACTTCTTGTCCTTCACGAGCCTCCATTTGCCATCCGTCATAAGAATCACGACCAGTTTGGTATCTTCGTCAGCGTATCCTTCCTCTCCTTTGTCATAGACGACACCTTTGCCAAACAGTAGACGCTTCGGTATTTTGTTCTCCACACTTACGCACGGATACTGTTCTGGTATAGTGTATCCCTGCTCTTTTAAGAAATCTGTACCAGATGTTTCCCACTGACAGATGGCAGCTGTTCCTTCCCCAATATCATCCCAAGTCTCGAGTAGTACCAAGTAGTCCATGGCGATGGCGATATCTAACAGAGATGGTATAGCCGATGTAGAAAATTGAAGGACCAAGAAAAATAAAATAGTATAAAATGTAGTAGAAGAGAACCTGCCGCAATTGATACACTTACTTAGGAATCGTCTCAGTTCAGTGGCTTACTAAATGTACTGAGGACTGGATGAGGGGAGCAGAGATTTTCTTGCCACGAAAACGTGCATACAATAAGCGCAATAAGGATTGTGGCTGAATGAAAGCAGGTCGGCATTGTTATGCTCATATGCCAGAAGGATTTCACAAGTTATTATCTGTATAGCAGACAAGTCGCCTAGATCTGTGATGGCCCAAGTTGGATACCATGCGAAGCCACCTACTACTATACCCACAGTGCCAACAGATTACCAAACCAAACATTTATGCAATGTGGTGTCAAAATGAGTTAACTAGCTCCGTATAGCTTCGTCAATGGGAATATGGTGCTATGAAGTAACCTAGGATTAGTTACTTGCTTAGAACTGACACAGTTATATTACCATACGCATTAACCAGAGTTGGCGCTGGAGTTAGCAATTGACATGTTGAGTACATGTACAGAAATTTCGGTGAAACTGCGCCCAAGGCAAGACCGATGGGTGCTGGTCCAACGCCTGCGGCTAGAAGTCATACCAGCAAACGAGAAGGCCGGGATCACTGCGACAGGACACAATATAGTCCCAGAAAAAACAGTGAGAGCCGCGGGCCAATAGACAAGTGGATATTGACAGCGGCTGGCGAAAAATCCCCGTACATCGGAATCCCAAGATCCTGTGTGCTTGGGTGCTCGGGTCAGCTACGGCTATAACAGTCGAGATGCGCCAATACGAGATAGAAGGTCGCTCGTGGATTGCGTGAGCAATGGAAAACAAGGACAAGCTAAATTCTGTCACATGGTGGTCCAGCATAGCCAGGAAAGCCGCAATCCGCACACCCTGACAGAAGGAGTACGAGGAACATTGGCTCCCGCGGAATGACACTCAGATCAGATAGGAGGAGGCTTCGGATGTGCGGGCAAAGAGATGCCGACAAACAATGTGGGAGCAACGACCGCCAGCATCAGGGGTTAAGCGGGCAGACGGCACACCGAAATTCCTTGCCGAGGGGGCGGCAAAGAAAAGAAGCAATACGCGGAGTTGTGTAAGCTACTCTTAGGCGACTGGAGTCGCGGTGTTAGGAGCCAAGTACCTGGCAGGGGACTATGGTCCGTCAGCACAAACTACTTAAGGTTCCAGAGGCGCAAGCCTTGCACATGTGGTGGGACAACATTCTATTAGGAATATTTATTTATTTGGTAGAATTAGCCAAGGCTCTGAGGTGCTCTCGGCGTCAAGGGCCATAGCTCGTGCCCATACAAGGTTCCAATAAAACTATTTTATCATCATCCAGCTTAATGATATCTCCCTTTTTGATTTGATCTATACAAGCAAAAAGTTGATATTAACAAGCCCTAAATAGCGATGCAGGGGAAATGAAGCCGTTATATATTGGTAACAACAACAAAGCTCTAAAAATTGTTGTCAAATTAATCAACTTTTGGAAATTTACACATTTACTTCAACATGTGCTGTTTTGCGCTATAGATATTATGTCCTAGATATTGTATTTGGATTACGATAATAAAAATCTACAGTCTGCCCAAATCCATCCGACGCCTTGTCCACAGAGTTGCTAATTGTCCGATGATTTCGGTAACGCCACTTGATGTGGCTGGCAGCATGGACAGTTCTCCACACATGGGCCTTTCCCATTTGTAACTATATGCTCACACGCTGTGCATGTTAGAATTGTCGGTGGCCTGCCCAGGACGCGTACAAAACCAGGACACATCAATATTATCGAGCGACGATCCTCGATAAACTTCTTGTCCTTAACGAGCCTCCATTTGCCATCCGTCATAAGCACTACTTCCAGTTTGGTGTTTCCATTAGCGTATCCTATGTCCTCTTCGTTATAGCCGACACCTATACCAAACAGTAGACGCTTTGTCTCAGCATCTTCCACATAAACGCTCTGATACTGTTCTGGAATATTGAAGCCCTGCGCCTTTAAGAAATCCGTACCGGATAACTCCCACTTACGGATGGCGGTTGTTCCTTCCCCAATGTCATCCCAGGTCTCGAGCAGTACCAAGTAGTCCATGACGATGCCAATTTTTAGAGGAGCTGACTTGGCTAACAAAAAATCCGGATGTGAAAAAATATAAAATAAAACAAAATTAATGAGTAGAAGAGAGCTTTCTGCCTTTAAAAGGCTGCATCTTGAGAGCCG
>JANBUP010000200.1:0-11376 GCA_027579525.1 Coemansia furcata | reverse complement strand
AGATCCAACCCCATATACACTCATCCCGATTGAGGTACCAGTCGGTTTTTTCCAATTTACACCAGAGAGTACAAATTTAATACCCTTGGGTCAGGACATTGAGGATATACTTCCAGTATATTACAAGAATGGGGAACCAACGAGCACTCCAGAAAAGATCCGAGACATCTTGAATTCGATTACATTGATGAGAAAGTATAATATCCATGAGCTTCCTAAAGAAGTGTTAGCCACGCTACCGAGGTATTAGTTGTCACACTAAGCTTGTAGTTTTAAGTTAGACAAAGTGTTACATTTTAAACTACCAAGTTTTTTTTTCAATAAATACCTTATAAACTATTATTTTTTCTTAGTAGTGGGCAGTAGCTTGACAATACAGTTAAGCAGAGTTTGGCTGTATGTCACATTTCGTTGGCCAGCTGGTCGACATTAGCCGAGTATTGGCTGATAAGTGTTTCAAATTGAGAGTACTTTGAGTAATATAAAGTCTATAAATAGAAGGTATTAATGTGAGAAATTTTACTTCAATCGATACGTTGAGAATAAAATTGGATGAACATTGTTACGCGGATGCTTAGCTGAGTGACTAAAGTACATCTACAACAGATGGGAGGAGCGCAATGACCAGAAAATCTAGCGGGAGAAGCAGTCAGATATTAGGTCTCTGAAGAGGTGTCAGATTATGAGGCGACTGCGAACTAAAGAGTACAGCCGAGCTGACCTCCTGGATTTCAATGCAATAGCCATGGCCACTATCATGTTTGTGCTCTGGGTCATTTCCTGTTACTGCCATGTACCTCCGCTACCTCGAGTGTTTAAACTTTATAGTTGGGGGTAGGACAGGAGAGAAGGCGCCAGGTTGGCGCAAGGCGACAGAGCAAGATCTGGAAGCGGCCCAGGCTCCTAGGTCCAATAATTGGTTCCCACCAGGTGATATTGTTTGGTTAATTTTTTTTACAGTCAATATGATCACTTTACTTTCTCAACAGCTTCCTCCGACCACATATATTTGTGATTTTTTAATCCTGTGTAAGTATTCGTTGCCATGGTGCCACCGTCGCTAACCTCGTTTGACCCAATCTATTGTGCTGACAGCTTAGAGTTTAGTCCTTACGATTCCAAGCAGCGGTTTCTTATCGGTACCTACCAGTTACTAAAGACGGGGAACGCAGCTGATGACACCACGGAAGACAACCAAGAGCTCACATCAGCCGATGCTCAACGTGTCGGGCGGATCTATGTCTGTGACGTTATACCCGACGCCGACAACTCTGGGCTTGGCATAGTCGAGCGGCAAAGAATCGAGACCAGCGCGATATTCGATATAAAGTGGAGCTACAACCGCGTCAACGGGCGCGAACTCGTAGGCGTAGCATGCGCCGATGGCAAGGTGCACATCTATGCCGCTGACGACAGTAGGGAGGGCTCTTATTTGTCGCCACTATGCGCGTCTAGTTACGAGTCAGCTATGTGTTGCTCGTTGGACTGGTCGAACAGACTGGCGGAAAGCAGCCAGCCGGAGATCGTTGCCTCGCAGAGCGACGGCACGCTGCAGCTACTCAAACTGACCGACTCGCAGGTGGAGGCCGTCCACGAGTGGCACGCGCACGACGCCGAGGCCTGGATTGCGTCGTTCGACTACTGGAACACCAACACTGTGTACTCGGGCGGCGATGACGCGAGATTCAAGGGCTGGGACACGCGCACGGACCTCAGTTCGCCGGCGTTCAATTCTCGGCGGCACCAGGCGGGCGTTTGTAGCATACACTCAAACTTCCATCGGCAGTTTATGGTGGCGACTGGCAGCTATGACGAGAATGTGATGATCTGGGATACACGTAGCATGCGCGCACCCGTGGCCGAGTACAACGTGGGCGGTGGCGTGTGGCGACTGAAGTGGCATCCGGAAGAACCCACGCAGCTGCTGGTCGGCGCGATGTATGGTGGCTTCCATATTCTCGATGTGGCTGTCGATGGATTGCAGCCGCTCGAGTGTGCTCCGCTGCCGGCCGAGGCAGGCTCTGTCACTATTGCCAAGCAGACCTCGTTCATGAAACACGAATCCATTGCATATGGCGCTGACTGGTGCCAGGCGAACGAAAACTCCTCGGTGGGATGGTTGGTAGGAACGTGCTCTTTCTACGACCACTTGGTCCACCTCTGGCGTCGGCCCAACATGCCCAGTTGAAACGCGCCAATCACGTGAGCGCAAAAAAAAGTAAACAGCTGAACGCGATTGCAACACTTTTTTTTCGACACTTTTGTTTCTCTAAAACTTTAAATCATCCTTTTTTTTATCTTCCCCTGAATCTAACGTTTTTGCTCTTATACTCCGACTTGTTCTACCGCTTCTCCGCTTGCTATATCCGAGCGCATTGGGTTTTGTCGTTACAGCTCTTCTGTTTATTATTTCACGAGAGAATTTTTTATACGCGATAATGACTGAGAATCGCCATACAGCACAGCCCGATTCCGCCCGACTAACCACGCGGACGAAATTGACAGCTTCGTTCCAGCTTCAAAAGTCGGCTACCGGCGGTGTTACTAAGAAGCGCAAGGGAGCGCTCGTCCAGCAATCACCCCACATTCTCAACCAAGGAGTGCAAACCCCAGGTGCCGAAAAGGACCCTAAGAAAATGGCCAAGGTAGAGATACCCGTATCCCTTGACATCGACCCCTTTACCACGGAGTCCTTTACTAGCCCGCTCAGTACAATGGACGAGATGCTGCTGGCCAAGGATAGGCCTGATATTACCTCGCCCGAGTCACGTAAATCCTCCGCCACTCCCTCTCCCCGACTCAGCGAGGCCGACATTGCGGCGCTGCGTGCGCGGGCCAACAAGGCGGAGATTGAGAACGTTACGTTGAGGCATGCGCTGTTGGAGACAAAGGCCGAGCTGACGGCTGCCGAGGGCAGACTGCGCGAAAAGGACGTCTTGATCAAGGACCACGAGTATAGAATTGACGAGCTTATTGACACGCGGGTCCCTATGGACGATATGAACGACGTTATGGCTGAGAATGAGCGCTTGGTCAAGGTTAACGCGGGTTTGAAGAATGACCTCGAGGAACACGAGGCTATGCTGGCTGAATGCCAGAAGCTGCTCGAGGAGTATGCCGCTGCTGACGATGCTCGTGGGTTGTAAGCCTACCCAAGTTGATGTTTTCTTTCTCAAGTCTCTCGTTTTTGCATTAACCCTTTCTAATACATTATTACCACTCCATCGTATCGCAACATATTGTTTTGAAGTGGCATTTAATTCGATATCAGCAGGTATATGTTGAAAGCTAACCAAATGTCAGTGTTTTTTTCGTTGGCTGCTTTTGCTAATGCGGCCACCGCTATTGTGTAATACATGCTTGGGTCCGGCAGGCGCTGGTTGTCCCTCGACTATTGTCCAGACTCCTTGAACTACGGCTCTCATCTTACAAATATGCCCCTCTGTCCAGTTGCCCTCTGAAATATATGAATCCAGATGCGAGACAGACCTTTTAAGAGGGTCCAAATTTTGTATAGCACACCAGTCAACCCAGCGTTTCCACACACTGTCGTGGTCTCGGTTAGTTCCAATACTGCGTTGTTTAAAGTATGTGCCGACGCCTGACTCGGATACACCTTGGCGTAAGAGAGCATCGCGGATGACGTCCTGTCTGGAATAAGATATCGTTGGAATCGGATCAGGAGTAGGATCGCGCACTTCTGTTGGCTCCGCTATCAGGTCTACTATTGGAGTGTTGCCAGTCTCGCTTGCGCATTCAACGGCCGTGCTGACAGGACTTGGAACTGCGGGTGGCAAAGTAGTGACTGTGGCCGGCTCCTCTCTAATGAGAGCCTGTTGATTGTCAGGGGCGCCGGGAAACTGGGCTGGTAGTCGAGTACTTGGCACTAAACCATCACGCTGCACTGCACTAGATTCATTCTTGGGCGACTTCTGGTTTAGCGGAATGCCATTTGGCCTGGTCATTTCGTAACGACCAGTACCAGTTATCGAGTTCGACGCTCTGCCACCATTCAGAGTGTGTTTGTAACTAGCAGCTCTTGCCTCAATCATTTTGGTCACTGCATTCCTTCGACAATAGCGCGTGTCCATGAGTGTACCGCAAAGTGTAGTAAAGATATTGCTCGCCTGCCGTATCCGTCTCCTATCCGTATTCCTACCACTAAGCGCTATGCGTAGGAGTTCGACTCCATAGGCCGCCATGGCTGCTGCTTGGCTATATGCTTCGTCGATGGCGAGATCGGCGTCCATCGTGGTGATTCCAACAGCTGCGAGAGATGTCCGTTCATGCTCTGAAAGGCGGAGGGGTACAAACATGGAATTTCCTGGCGGATACTGCTTGCGCAATATCGCCCATGTTGACTTTTTAGCGCTGGCGACTCGATTAATCTCGCTTATGCGCTCTATCGTAAGCGGCTCAATGCTTTCGTCGAGTTCGTCGCTATTAATGTGCATTGGCACGTCTATCCGTTGGTCAACATCCATTGTAACATCACTTGTGTCACCAGCAGTGCGAGCTGTTGGTGTCTGAGAGGTTTGCGGTTTGACCTCCATGCACGCCAGCAAAAGCTGCTGGGTCGTGGCAAGCTGGTCAATACTAGTGCGTAGATAATCGAATAACTTATTGTCCATATTATAGTAAGAGTGTAGAGGTATTACACAGAAATAGCCAAAAGAAATTAATTTTTCTTCAATCGTTTTCCGAAAACACAAGGAAATAGGGAAAATGGGTCTACTTAATTTGGCAAATTGATCATTCGTGTAATGGCCAAAGGCTCGTTGGAGTTGTTATGTTGACAATAGGACAACCTTGTCTACTCATGGATGACTGGTTATTGCCCCTCGAGAGAGAATTTGGGAGCACTATACGCCTCGCAACACTGAGCTCGAGCACTTCAAACGCATCAAGAAGGAGTATGCAAACTCTGGAAACCCAAGCATACATGTTCCTTTGATAGTGG
Source organism: Coemansia furcata (assembly GCA_027579525.1). Classification (NCBI taxonomy): domain Eukaryota; kingdom Fungi; phylum Kickxellomycota; class Kickxellomycetes; order Kickxellales; family Kickxellaceae; genus Coemansia; species Coemansia furcata. Next base: position 6,416 of record JANBUP010000200.1, on the reverse strand, counting down.
CTGGCGGAGTTGTGTCCTTCAGGGTTGGCGAGGAGCCAGTGCAAGCAGCTATAATTTCCATCTATAGATCTGTGGATATAGGACGTCAAGAGTTTGTCGACGATGAGACGCAGACATATGCTGACACAGCCGCCGCTAAAGGCAGGGTGGCGACATGATTTCCCGAGGGCAAGTCTGCTTACGCTGAATCAACTTTATTCTCGTCTGTTTTCACTATACCGATACTTACACATACTGATAGAAATTTCAGTCCAATTATAATGTATGAGTATAGTGTTTGTGGCTGCCTTCTACATGTTGGTAAGCAATAAGCCATCATTCAAACTAGACAGCTCGAAAAGGTGACATGTGCTCTTTAGTCACAATACAATGGATGTATACAATCCATCCATTCAATTCTCACCTCGCCAAGTTAGGAACTAAAGCGGCGTAGCATTAAACCTCCGTTTTCAAATGAGGCGCAGCCGTTCACGGGTGCTTTGAGCAAAATGCCTCAGACAAAACAAACACTCAAGCATCTATTTACTATATGGCACTATTCAAAACAAAAGAGTTCCTGAGAGATATGAGCTTATTTTCTGACGGAGCACTAAAGTGGTTGCGAGTAGTACACTTTGCTTTAGCAATCATCTCTGTCATTTTTGCCTCTTTATTGCCTACGCAAGAGTATTTCTTTTTCATTGCAATGTGGATATCGGCCCCTGTGTTCTTGTCGCTCATCCAAGCACTCGCCGTTCTGGGCAAACGAGTAGTATTCAACTGGGACGTCGGATATGTGGATATTGACCGCGATGGATACGGTTCACGGCGTGCGATTGGTGTCAACGGTGCTCTGCCAATTCCACCAGTCACGCTGACTGTCGGTGATACCTTGGTGCTTAAAGTACACAATTCGCTCAACTTGACTGCATCGATTCATGCGCACGGCCTCTTTCAAAATGGTACTAACTATATGGATGGAGCTGGCATGGTTACCCAATGTGGCATTCCGCCAGGCGACCGGTTTACTTACGAGTACGTAGTTGAACAGGCAGGCACTTTTTGGCTCCACGGCCACGACCACCATCAAAACGTTGACGGTCTGCGTACGCCGCTTGTGGTTTACGACCGGGGCAAACCGCCAGTAAAGTACGACGAAGATATACTCCTCTCGTTCGAAGACTGGTACACGGAGACATTTACGGAGCGTACACGGGCCACTATTGATCCTAGTATGCCTTTCCCTCCTCCGAACAGGACAGGATTTGGACTTATAAATGGCATCAATGGGAATCTCACCAAGCCCATTCATTTTCAGCCTGGTCGTACGTATCGCTTGCGTTTGATCAACATGTCGTCAACGAGGTGGTTCCAATTTAGCCTCCCAGGACACGTTATGCACGTAATCGAAGTTGACGGTCAATACACGGAGCCGCTGGAGGTGGATGGCGTGGATATGTCACCAGCACAGCGCTATTCTGTGCTAGTCACAGCTCACGCGACCAAGTCGTTTAACTATCGGTTCAATGCTACCATGTACGCCAGCTTCATTCCAATAGAGCCCGGCTTATCTCCACGCGTATTTATCGGCGATGTAGTGTACCAAGAAGGTGCGCCGTTTATTCAAGCTGGTTCTTACGATGACTCGTTCAGATGGGCCAATGATATCGACCTTCATGCGCTTGACCAAGAACCCGCACTTCCAGTTGAGCGATCGATGGAGCTAGTTATTGGCATAAGTTTATATTCAACTGGCCAGCACCTCATTAATTTCAACAACATTACGTACGCGTCGCCGATGACTCCAACGCTATACACTGCGCTAAGCATGGGTACCATGGCACTGGACGAGCGGGTGTATGGTCCGCAAGCACACGCAATCGTACTTAAGCACAACGAGGTCATTGAGCTGGTTATTCGTAATTCCGAAGACGTACCACATTCGCTGCATCTGCACGGCCACGTGTTCCAGATAACTGAGTACGGACCTACCAAGCCCTCTACTTCCACAGATGTGACTGTGCTCCCAGTACTCAAGAACAGCGGCGTGCCTGTTAAGCGAGACACTGTCGATATATTGCCTTCTCAATATGTCAAATTGAGGTTCAGGGCCGACAACCCAGGCGTGTGGATCCTTCACTGCCATATGGACATACACTTTGTCATGGGCATGGCTCTGACATTTATTGAGGCGCCTGACGTACTACAAAAGACTCAGAAGGTTCCGTCAGATATGTTTGCGTTCTGTGCCAAGCAAGGAATCAAAACTGCGGGCAACGCTGCAGGAAACCAAGGTTTGAACTTTACTGGACTACCTCCTATGCCAACAATAGTATTAAGCGAAGCATAGTTTTCTAACTTGCAAAAAAAATATAGCTGGCTATTTGCTTGACAAGCATGTATGTTTGCTACAAAACTTATTTTGGATATTCTCATTGAAGCAGCTTCGGTTGCAAAAATATTTTTGGAAAAGAGGTCTGCTCCCCGTACAGCGACAACCGTCAATTGGCACGCCCTGGTAGACGGGGAGGGGGCGCCCACAACAATGCCCAAGACTCTGGACGCAGTTCAAATGAAACCAAAGGTATGAGACAAAGATGGCAATCAATTGCTCTAGTTCAGCGCTGATTCCCTTTGCAATCTTTTGAAGGGCATTTAATTGTTTGAGAATACTCGAGCTATATATTGCCAGTTTTTACAGCTGCCGACTGAATGAAGACTAGCCAATCGTAGAAAAGCACATCGCTTTCAAAGGATTTGTTGTTTCCTTTGAAGTCAACTTTTTGGCGCACTTTTCTTGCGTCATGGCACTCGAGATTTCTTTGAAATTGGCCGTCAAAGAAAATCATGGGGGAGGGGTGAAGATTTGCCGCCAACATGGTGCTTGACTGGAGGGAGGGTTTTCTGCTCCTATTTTCGAAAGGGTTTCGGGATTAACACTATAAAAAGACAACTGCTGCCGCCGCTGTAGGAGGTTTTGTTCTACATTTACCATCACTTCTTTAGAAGCAACCACCATATTAGCTTTTTCTTCATATGAATTCAGGAAACATTTGTGTTTTCAAACTATACAATTACTCAAAATTAACTGTACCTAAGGAATCGACATTCGAGGTTGTAGAAGCTAAAGCTAAGAAAGAATTTGGTAGAAAGTTTACAGATAGTCACAATGTATACTATGCCACTTATGAAGGCCTACGTAGAAGTAATAGAATTAAAGATGACAATGGTATATATACAGCCCCTCCAGAACCAAACAACCCAGTACTGTATTAAGTTGCTACTACCGAAGATGAAATTGAGATATGGCAGGAGGATTACGAGCTATATTTAAGAGCCAGCATAGAATATGCCAACAGCAGTGGTAAGGGATTAATTAACTACGAAAAATTTGTCTGATATGGAAGAATTAAAGAATAGAGTCGAAAACAAGTTGAGCCACTAGTATACGATATCTCAGTCATCCTGAATACTCGTTGAGTGTTATATCAATCAATCACATATATGTACGTACTAGACTCCTCTTTCAAGTTGTTTGTATGGCGGTAGCATGGAGCATTCAGGTATAGTATTCTGGCTTGAGACTGGTCAGCTACATCCTTCTTATTTTTATAATATATTCAATCTAATAACAGTAGTTGCTTCTCTCTTGGATGGCTTTTTCTTCTAGTACACACTTGTTTGATCTTTCTTTCCAGTTTAGCAAATACATGTCAAATAATAACACGTGTTGATAGTTTATTGCCATTATAGTTGGATATACAGTGACTTAAAACTACATTTATGTGCTTGTCGTGCGTGTTGATAAATACAATTCAAAATTCGGCAAGAAAGCAAGCAGTGCACTTGTTCCATCCGACTCCTACTGGCTTTGAGATCTTTACATACTCCGCTAATAAGCCCTCCTCCGTATGCTGCCATGGTTGTCGCTTGACTGAGGGCTTCATATATCTTAAAATCGCTTCCCAGTTTATCGCTTCCTATACTTTTGATAGTTGCCCGACTATTAGAAGAGAAGGTGATTGGCACAAAGTCCGAGTTTCCAAGTTGACACTACTGGAGAGGCTTTCTCCATGTCAATGTGAATGTGCCTACGCATCATCTAGGCTTGTCCAAACAAGCTTCAGTAAGTGACGCAACAGTGTAGTTTTCCGGCGTAGTTGCAGCAACAGCAAAGGCGATTAAGCAATGAACAACATCTGCCAAAGAGCCTGAATAAAATAAGGTTTAGTAGAGCAGTTCAAACTTGGATGAAATCGAAACCCGATGGTCCAAGAAGCGGCTCAAAATCTGCAGTAGCTTAGTCGCTGGCAAACAATACTTGTCTGCAGCGGCATTGTGTCTAGGAAAACAGCTTTCTCTTCTCTTTTCATTTTCTCACTCTCAAATTTTATATTTATTGCCTACTTTTCCTTCAAAAATGCAAGCTTTTTCGCCCTTTCAACTTCTCCCAGACCACATTGTTCAGCTGGTGGTCCACCACCTAGTTGGCAGTACCATTGGTCATATCGCCTTCAGAAGTTCTACCGCAAGGCACACCACTTGGCCCAAGAGGTGCATATACAATTGAGCAAGCAAAGCGTTTTTTACGGCGACGCGCTGAAGGCACTGGCAAAAATACCTTGTAAAGATTGCGCATTTCCATAGGCTCGCAAACTCAAGTTCTTTTTCCCTGTATCCCATGGACATGGGTTGAGGCCCCATGGTGTACGTATTGTTCAGTCGGAGCAGCGACAGCTAGAGTACGACGCGGCCGAGACAGCGAAGGTCGAGACCAATTTGGGCGCGTTTATAGAACAGATCAAACAGATGGCACCCATGGTTCGCGGGATCGAGGTTATGTGTGCAGAGACCTATAACGACAAGCACCCCGAGACTGAGTATTTTGGTGCCCTTTTAGTACGGCTTGTCAAACTTACTCCTCACATTATGTATCGGATTCGCGATGAAGCTGGGTCCGTTGAGCTATTGGCAGACGATATCTCCGACTTGGTGCACATCGACGTTGAATCGAGAAGCATCGATCCTATTGCGCAGCTGGCGCGGCGAAGCGCAATGACGTTACAATCTCTTGCCATACAGACTAATGGGGGTGGAGATGCTATAGGGCTTATCGAGGACGCTGACGGCAACTATGCAGAGTACCCCCGATTGCGCGTGTTTAAGCTGAAGCAATATTCCAGGGACTATAGTGATGGAAAGCCAGTTTTTCATGGTGCAGTGCCATTCTCCAGTCTCCGGCATCTAACGATGGATGACTATCCGTTTGGCGACGACGTAGTTTTCCGGGGAAACGCTCTGATGCTCTCGAGTATCTGGACATGAAAGCCCTTTGGAGTGACACTATTATGCTCATGAAGCATAGTCTGTTTGTGCCTACCAGCCATCCGAAGCTACAGTATGTCAAGTTTGAGCTTCACGATAGACTTGTGCTGGATCCATTTGTTACAGTCACGGCATATCTTCAGTTCCTCCTGAACTTTGGGCCTAATGCAGCTGTGCGGGGTTTGCCTTCCATGACTTGGAATAACAAGATCTCTGCAGCACTTTCGTTATTCGGTGATTACCCCAGCATCCAGGTTTTGTACTTTGAGAATACGCACGTACAGTTCTGGGATGCCATCACCATCATCGAGTCTCTCCCGCTACTATCGGATCTATATACATTGTGAATCGCTAGACCTAGGTACACTACCTATCGAGGTCACCGAGTATGAACTCCCCACTTACGTGGTATCGAAATATATGCAGGTGGGCAAACGATTCTGATGCTGCCATGTCTATTGTACATCAGGCAAGCTCCTTAAAAAAGCTGTGATTTGCGTGCTGCTCTTGGCGCTGCTATGCCCGAGTTTCGACTACTGCGTGCCGCCTGTAGGCTATTACAAGTATTTTATGAATCACATGAGAAGGACCATCGACTTGGACGGGTTTAAAGACCATGCACCTCGCCTGCGCCGCCTGCTGTTTGATAAATAGCCGACAAGTTTTTGTTTGCATGAATCTACCTGTCTTTGAATGTCAACTCGTATCACTCCCCTTTTTTGCGGTCACATCCCTGTTATTCTTTTTCTTTGCGAATGGATGCAGTGAATATGTCGCCCCTGGTGTAGTGGTTGCTCACAGCAAGTACCAGCCCGTCCGAATCCGATCGGCAATTTTCCCATGTGCGTTCACCGAGCCAAGTTTTTTTCGGATAAGGGGGGAAAGCAAAATTTGCTTGTGATGATAACGGGTTGATCCCCCAACCAAATCTAGATGCATGCGAAAGGGAAAAAAGGTACCACGCTATAACAGGGGGATATAAAAGAAGGGGATTGCGTGGCCCAATCCCCCTCCTATCTTTACTCCCCTTATCTTTTTTGTATCTTTTTCGCGTCCTCAAAGCTATACACACATCTATACAACCATGACCAAGCCAGTCGAGGCCTATGTAA